>SNQJ01S0067716.1:5185-17564 GCA_010110895.2 Picea sitchensis | reverse complement strand
AGGTATGTTACTTATTCTTGCCTCTTAGTAAATTCAATATTTAAAACTTAAGGAAAGCGTCCTATTCTGTCCTGTTTTGTTCTAGATCCAAGTGGATCTAGGGAGATCGGTTTGTGTCCGCACTTACGGATTTATCCTATAACACTCATAAAAAACATGATGCCTCCACATATATGGTTGGCCTAATAGAACATCACAGACTTCTAGTGGGGAAACATCACACAATACCTCATCCTTGAAGGGCTTGATGTTGTAGGACAAGTGACATTGTTGGCTGACATGAAGATATTGACCCTAGAAAAGCCACTCGATGTAGTATGGTTGCGGGTGTGGTGTTGTTGGAAAATCCAACTGCTTGACAACTTTTGTTGAGATTTTGTTGTTTTAGATTTAGCTATCAACAATAAAATGCAGTGGGGTCCCCTTCACCCACATCTATGAATGGGAGAGTCGCTCCCCCTCCTCAGGATCCTCTTTTGGTTGGATTGTTGTCATTGCGAAAGTAGCAGTGGGTTTTGCATCAATGATCTGTCTCCTTTTATTATTTTTTGAATCATGGTCCAAGTCAAGGTTTGACTCTTTGTCTTTGAGCTTGGCCACCAATGAATGTATTGAGCGACATTCATCAGTTTTGTGTCAAGGGATATTTTGGAATTCACACCACTTTATGGTGTCTTTCTTAGAATTCTCATTACCCTTCTTTGTCTGCATCTGGGATTGGATCTCTTGAGGTTGGCCTTCCTTTCTCTATTCATGTTTCTCCCACTTACTCTACTACTTGAATTTCTGCTCAATTTTGACTACATATTGATAAGAAACTCCCAGTGAAGAGATGTCCAAGAAATCCATCTTTGTTTGGATGTACCTATGTATACCACTATGGTACTTCAAAACCAAGTTTCACTTGGATTATTCAATACCCATCTTTGAGCGCAAGGTATGAAATATGTTGGTGTACTCCAGTACCATCTGGTCTCTTTTCTAACACCAAATTTTCTATCCCATGTATTGGTCATCATAGTTTCTGACAAGGTAGAACTCCTCCTTTAGGGAATCTACAAAGGCTGCCCAATTGATTTCTCTCCCAAATAGTGTAGATTCATCTATGTTTTACCTCTCCCAGTAACCTTCCCACCAAGATCTGACATGGTGAAGGGATTTAAGGAGTGCGAAGGTGGTCTTTTCACTGTCGAAAAAAATTTGGACAAAGTAATAACCTTCTAGTAGATTCAACCATTTTTCTAGAGAATCTACATCTATCTAGACTTCAAATAAGGGGATATCAAAATTGACTTGTACCTTGAAGGGTGTCGCACTTGAAAAATGGTTGCTTTTTGAAGATTCCTCGGCTACCACCATCGGTAGTATTCAAAGGATTTGAAGAAATTTTTCCATCATCTCGTTCCTTTATCGCATGAGGGATTCTTGGAGAAATGCCTTGAAAGGATCTCATGCTCTGTCATCTCTCTTTATTTCGCTATGGGAGGTCGCTTGGGATAGTGGAAGTGGTTGTCCTCAATAAAAATTGGCTCAAGACCCAAATCTCTATACCCTGACCTCGTCGGGGACCTGTATTGAGAAATGACGAGGAGCACACTGCTTTAATACCACTGATCTAGATTATTTTGAGAATGACATGATGACAAAAATATAGTAGAGATACAAAAAGGAAATACATATAGATATTGAAAGAAACACATAAATATATTGAAACCCAACTTCTATAAGAGATAAAAACAATGTAGAACACAAACCAACAAAATAGGGTAGCTTATCTTTGAAAAGAAAGAGATGTTGGCTAGTCTTCATTTGCAAAATATTTACATCGCACTCCATTTTCTGCTTAAAGGGCCTCCTTCACCTCAATTATATATGAGACGGTGAGAGGAGAAAAATTCCCATGATGCATGTGGGATAAATTGGACTAATTTTATAAAATGTCATAGGCATGTAAAACACTAGGACTTCATGGGTGGTCACTCATCCCAGTACTACTCTAGCCTGAGCGCGCTTAACTGTGGAGTTCTAATGGGATCCAGTGCATTAACGCTATGATGTAGGCATGTACATAAGACCCCTAGGAAATCATTAAATGATGTTTGTAATCAACAAATGAAGATGAAATTACATTCCATTCCCCATCAAAAGGGTGAATATCATGGTTTATCAAAACCACATGCTCAAAATGGTGATTCAGTGGAAGAGGTGGATGGCCACTGAGATCCATCTGGATCAAAATTGGAAGTTGTTGCTTCCTTGAATGTAATTATTGACATATAAGAAAAGCATTATGCAGTTTTCTCCTGCATTAGGTTTCCACGTAAATATTGGTGTATTGTGCATTGTGTGGATGTGTTTGTTATTTTTTATTATGCACTAATGAATGTTAATGCTTATGATACAGTAAGATATTGATTATGAATATATGAACATGGTTGAATAAGTAAAATAATATACATTGTGGTTTAAAGGATTAATAATTGGTATAATTATTCATTATTGATTCACCCCACCCCCCCTCTTAGTAATCCAACAATTGGTATGAAGATAGTTCTTCAAAAAAACAATTTAACCATTGTAAGGAAGATCATGGAGAGCAACAATTTGCATAGAAATTGAATACCATAGTTTGATTGTCAGAATGGTCTGAAGTATGAGATGTGGAGAAAATGAATGAAAACATTTTTAGAGGCACATGGATATGATATTTGGTATTCAATTGTGACAGGATAAAATTCTACAAAGAAAGAAAATACTGCAGCTAGGAAGGAATTGAAGAAGAATAACAAGATAGCAATGGATTTCATCTAGGAAGGATTACCTGATTCCGTAAGAGAAAAGGTTGGTAAATGTTAATCAGCTAAAGAAATTTGGGATAAGTTACATAATATCTATTCTTCACCCATCACAAAGACTGCCAAAGAAGATGCAAGTACAGATCAAGAGGAAAGATTCTCATCATGTCAGAAAAATTCAGAAGAAGAGTGTGAAGTGATAGAAGCCAACAGAGGTGAGTTATTTTTCTTTAATTGTGAAAAGTGCAGACATATTGAATTTGAATACCTTTATTTGAAAATTGAAAGTGATAATACAAAAAAATCATAATGAAATAGAAGACAATATTGAGATTGAAAAGGAAAAGAATCATAAAGCATAACTAATCAGTGTTTTAGAGGAACCAAGGAAAGAAAGGGAAGAAAATATGTCACTCAATAAAGAATTGGTGAAGCAAAAGGAAAGTGTTCATATTTTTTAAGAAGCCCAACAGGTCATCAAGAATTTAAGAGCTCATATAGAAGAGGCCATAAGAATTGAAGAAACTCTAGAATATCAAAAGCAGTGTTTAGAATCCAACATAGCAACACAAAAGGAAGAAGAAAAAAAGAGAGAAAATATACTGACAGATCATCTCAAGGAAAGAACCGATGACTTAAACTAGATTGAGAAATATTTTGGTCAAGAAGAGATAAGACTCGAAGAAGAAATAATTACATTTAAAATCCAACTTGAAAAAGCAAAGAGAACAGAAGAAGCCATGAAGTCTCAGATAATGAAGACTAAAGAAGAAGTTGAGAAGCTTGAAGAAGAAGTTGTCACACTAAAAGTCAAAGTGGTCAATCTCAACAAGAACATTGAAGAGATAGAAACATCCACATCAGCAATAGAGAATGAAGAGAAGCATTCTAGGTTGCCAGAAAAGAAGAATGAAGAAAAGAGCAAAAGTTATGGAGAAGTACTCAAAGGAAGGAATCATGGTCAACCGAAATATAAGAAAATGGATAAAGATACATATTCAAGAACACCCTCCACATTCAAGGCACAAATAATATTCAATCATGATCATCCAAGGAAAGAATTAAATAGTACTACACCATTCACTCCCAGGTATGTAAATTTCTTTTATGGTCATTGTTTTTATTGTACTAACTTTCGACATAAGGTTGAAGATTGTAGTGATTATGGAATAAATGTTAAAAAAATAAATACTTATGTGGCCCACATAACATTGAATTTCACAAATGTCATTACTATGGACACATAGCTCGTGATTCTAGAAGCATGATAGATACTTCCATGAAAGAGAACACTGATATCAAATATAAGAAAGTATGGATAAGAAAACAGGAAGAACATGTGAACAAAGACCAGGTCCCTAGAGATCGTAAGATTGGAAATAACACGAGATAAAGACAAATCTACAAATAAAAAGGAAGATGACAGATATAGAAAGGTTTGGAAAATAAATGAAAGAAAAGAAGGACAGGTAAATATGGAACAGGTTCAAGAGATTTTACTTTCATGTATGTAGTGCAAGATGAATCCACAGACAGAAAAAAAGAAGTCAGAGTTCAGAAAGATGTTGTGCCTACCAACGAAGATGATGATGACTCCACATCCGAGAAGATATTTTTTTGAGTCATCTGGCTTAGAGACTCCCAGGTAATCTGAATATTAGACAAGGGGATTCTATGCATTAGTTGAGATAGATCCAAGAACCATCTTTCAAGTAGCTTACAGAATTCAAGCAAACAAACTCATAGTAGTTAGTTAGTAGAAGTTCAGTATGACAGATTGATCAGTTGAAAAAATTACACAGGAAGAAGTCTATGATTGTATTCAGACTAAGATATCTTCAACACAGGTTGTTCCATATATGCAGAGTTTGGATTACATATAGAGGATATCAATGGACACATCAGACATTTGATGATCAATTGCAACAATGAAAACTTCATAATAGTATAGTGATAGATGGGTCATCATTGTGGACAATTGAGTAGCAGATTCATGGACATTATGGACAAAGATGGATTCGTAAGAACACATAGCAAGTTTCTAAAGATATATGACAGTGGATGAGAGAAATGATTCAGAGACTGGTTCATAGATTGGTTCAGAGAGTGGTTAAGAGACAAAGGAACATTATCATAATGGATGATAATGACACTGGAATATTTGAATGATTATTATTGAATGCTTTTCATATATGTTAGTTGATTACACAAGGAAGCACCAATGGACAAAAACTCCAAAAGGAAGCAGGTATAGCAAGATGTACATGTCATCTATACAACATCTTGTAGAAAATTCAAGGGAGAGAAACATAAGCAGGAAGACAGATAGAAATATCATTCAGAGAAGTTGTTAGACAAAGAGTTAAGAAAAAAGGAATGATTCCAGGAGGAGATATTTCTCATATGCATGAATAGAGAGTTAGATGCTTGGAGAGACAACATAGAGGCATGATTCAAAGGGGAGAAATGGTCACAAGGGAATCATGAGTGATATGACTTCATTGTTGCATCAGAATGATACTCTTTGTCAAAGGGGAAGATATTATTCAGATGAATGGGGAGATAGTAATCAGAAGCTTAGAAACATAGAGAAAGATCAAAGGCATTTAGACAGGGGGAGCAGCCTCAAAGTGAGATACCCTTTTCCAATGATGTCAAAGGGGGAGAGATAGAAACATTGATGAGGAGTATGAGCATGAATGTTATCATGACTAAGTGTTTCCATCAATGCCAAAGGGGGAGATTGTCAGATAGTTTTATTAGGTTGATGGACAATTGGTTTGGATTGTTGGTTGTCATCGATGTTAGCCCTTGGAGAGTGATATTGTAGATTGATGTCAACCCTTGGGAGAATTCTGATAGTGAATTATGATAGCACAAAGGTATGGGTAAGGGACCCGAGTTTGTTTGAGGTATAAAGGAATGAAGATCAGTGAATTATGCAGGTAAGACTATTCTAGATGGATAGTTGATCCAGGATCTTTTCATTGTGAATTATAAATAATTTCATTAAATGAGCATAAATTAAAGTGCACCATTAAAGAAGGGAAAAATTAAAAATGAAGAGACATAAGCATCAGATCTAAACATAAAAACTTGATAACGAAGTTCGTCCCTAGTGAACTACGTCTCCGGGTCCTGCACTCAAATTGGTAGGATCTTTCATTAACTCGGCAAAAGAATTTGGAAAAATACACAAGTATACCTCATTATGAAATCAAGTTGCAGAAATAATGCTCAGATCAGAAAACAGACAACACCATTGAATTTGTGGCATCGAATTACCCAAAAATGACTGTCTCCACACCTCGATCCGACTCTGGCACTCCCAGGCCCAAGAAGAATTATGTCTCGATTTTTGTGCCCTCTGCAACCTACAACAATGACTATACCTCCTTGAAAAGTGTGCACGTAGGTCGTACGGTTCGCACCCCATGATTGGGCGGATACCTGTTTTAAATAGAATCTGGGTGGAAGGATTTCCCAACAAGACCATTGGGCAAGTTGGTTTTTGCCGCTAATGTTAAGGCATTACATGTGGGGGGAGGTCCCGGGGTCAAACCTGTGGGCCTCCCCTTTTGGGGAATCTTGGTTACAAACTTCACTAAAATTGGTGGTCGGATTCTAAACTTGGTGGATGTGCCAGATATGGCGGGACCTCCATCAGATTCGTAAGAACACAAAGATGGATTTGTAAGAACACAAATATTTGCAAGCTCTGTGTTGTGATAAAGGTAAGAATAGTTATAAAAAAAAGTCTTAGATCTACAAGCTTTGTGCTCTGTAAAAGTAAGATAAGTGGAAATTTTTGTTTCTAGAGTATGAATATAGGTATGTTTGATAGATTTTGTCCTAGATTAAAAACTAGGGCACTGATAGATGAAAAAATATTTGATATGAATAATGAAAGATATGTTATACTTATGCATAGAAAGAATGTTTGGACTAACAAATGGATGAAAGACCCTAGAAATAATTTGTTTTAGGTTAGCTCATACGATCCTAGTGTGCAGTACAGAAGAAGTTGGGGATAATTTAAAAGAAAGAGAGGATTAACCCTCTGTTATAGTTGCAAAAGACCAGGACATCTTGCTAAGGAATGCCCTAGCAGAAGACCTAATTGTCTTTGTTGTAAGGCTATGGACCATGAAGTGTTGGATTGCCCTAGAATGATCACTAAGCTTGAAGGAATGAATATAAATCAAGAGAACCCTAAGGTAGATCTAGAAAATGTAGAACCCCAGAAAGAATCAGAGAAAGTAATGATACAGATAAAAGAAACCATGAATGACCACCAACATGTCATCTTATCAAAGATCTTTAAAGAGAAGGAATGCATCGAAGCAAGAATAGGGAACTTCGACATTGAATATGTTCTGGATGAGGAAACACAAATGAATATTATGCCAAAGAGAACCTGGGAAGCTATAGGAAGGCCTCATATGATCCCTTCACTAGGAGGAATAAGTTTATTCAGAGGAAAGCTAGTAAACCTATGTGGAATGCTCGCTCGGGTACCTATGACTATCAATGGAACTTCAATAGAAGAAGACTTTGAGATTATTAAATTTGTTGAAGAAAGTGCCCCATTTACCATGTTAATAGGAAAAAATTGGATTGATAGAGATCAAGCCAGATGAAAGGAAGAAGAAGAAGTTTTGGAATAGAAGAAGCAAGAGTTAAAATACTTTATGACCAGAAGGATCGTGCACTTGATTGAGGAACAGAAGAGCAGATCACATATATTTAATACTAGCAACCCAGATGTCGAAGCTAAGAGAACACTAGAGGATCCTCAGGATATTGAATTACCTATCCGAGACATAGAAGAAGTATTATCCAAGAACCCTAGGAAATAATTTCAACAATGCAAAGTAACTAAGACCAAAGAAGAAAAGAATCAGAATGAGAAAAGCATTACCAAGATGAAGCTCATTGGAAAGAAGGCTAGAAAGTTAAGAAAGAAAAGGGATAATACTGAAAGGTTACAAGAGGTTCTAGAGGATACCTCGCAGAAAGAAAAATTGCATAATTGGAGCTTCGTCGAGATATCAGAACAGGGACACATAGCACTTCGCCATGACGAAGCAATATAGCCATTGGAGCCGATATATCCATTCGAATTCCACTCTGAACAGACAGAAAAGAAATAAAGGTTCATCATCTGACCATTGGACCGTGCCATAACTGATCGAATAGGAGTTAATGGAGGCTCATACCCATTGAAATCCAACTGTTGTCGAATTACCTATTTATCTCATCGTGCCATGCATCGAGAACACTTTTACCAAATCGTGAATTCAAGCCCATAGCCTAATCCGAGTTTATATAGTGATCATTGTGCTATAATTCTCTATCTCATTACCATGTTTGAGTTGTTCCCCATTCCCACGAATTGTTTATCCTGAGTGCGTATGTCGGAAGAATTAAGCATTGCGGAGAAATCCACTGAGGAATTTTTGATCGACTTGATGACAGAGAGAGTCATGTCAGAGCGAGGGTTGTCTACAGGTGTACAAGCATCGTCGACAAGAGGACTGCAGGCCTCTCCTTCCACTACTCGAGCTGGTCCATCCCAGCCAGCTGATGAGAAGCGCACTAAGCACAGAGATGACATCGTGAATGCTAAGCTGATTCTGAGAATTCTACTTGCTTATCTACCACCTCTGAGCAGCGCCATCAATCTGACAGTGTACCCCATGAATTTGAGTATACTTTGATCACTGCATACCTTCCGAAATAAGTGTGCATAGTTCGTGTCGACCAAGATAAGCTCACCATGTTGAAGTTCAGTGACTTCAACCTTGGTGACAGGAAGGTTTATAGTATGCTCACCCCTCATAAATATTTGATGTAAACCAAAGGAAAGAACTCCAATATTATCACTCAATCATGGACCCAGAACCTCACACAGTCAACGCTACTTAATGTAATGAAGATTCCTCACTTCGGGAGGCATAAAGAAGTAAACGCGTGCATCAATTTGATGTTTTCCTGCTATCATGGAGGATACTTATGGTTGAACCATCACATCACAGTGGATCCGACTTTGATCAATCGAATCATAGGGCTAAGCATGCAGGGCCCCAACCCACAGGATTTCTACCCCGGAAAGTCCGCAGATCACGCTCTCGCCTAGAGGATAAAGGATAAGTATGGAAATGTATATAAGGGCATGCGAGGCTACAAGGTAGCCTCTATCCAGAGCGGTGTAGTGCACCTTGCATGTCAGTTGATCATAGGCAAGTTAGTTAGCAAGAACAAACCGAACCAAGTAATCAGATTTGTAGTTGACCTCGCAGGGAAGTGCGCAAAGGGCCTACATATGAATTGGTCCAAATACTTGGTGAACCAACTAGAACTGGACTGCAAGGAAGCACAGGACCAAGGGTACGAGTTCCATTTTAGTTGGTTTCTCATATTAATCGCTTTCATCGCATGGGAGATGTCGGAAGGTGAAACCTTCCCGGATGTCGAGCCCTTTGAACCACTGGCTGCGAAGTTCAATATGTTGTGGTATTTCAGCGACATGAACAAGAAATGGTAATAAAATGTCATCTTCCACATGTATTATAACCATTTGAAGGTATCCATATAGGCCACGCCTTGCATAACCCTGAACACACTTCACAAATTTAGGCCATTGATGAAATTTAGCGCAAACCGCCACTTCATCTACATCACCGTGCGTGTTGATGAGCATCACCAATAGCTACAGTCATACTACAAGTTAACGGAGGATGACCTGGAGGATATTACCAAGGAATGGTCGATGGACCTCCTTGTTCCAGTGGACCCCGTAGAGATGTTCGATGTTGACAGTCCCGAAATTGCATCGGATACAACCGGACCTAGCAAGATAAAGAAGACTGAAGAGGTCGATGATTTAGACAGTGCATCTATAAATACCACATCTATTTCAGCCAAGAAAGGGGGTGATGGCATAGAAGTAGAGCATAAGAAAGGTGTGGTTACACTTCCAAGAGATGAGGAGGATACCTCGAAGAAAAGGAAGGGTTCCCCTCCGAAACCTTCTTCAAGGAAGAAAATAAAAGCAACTAGAACCAAGTTTGAGACCACCCTAACCTCAGACGACTTCGAATTCATCGTTGTTGCACTGAACGATGCTTTGTTGGAGATAGCAAAGAAGCAGGAAGCCAATCAGGAGGAGGTTTTCAATCGCATCAAGGTCGAGCTTCAAGAAGTGCAGCAAGCACTACAATTCAGCTGCACAGTATCCACTGCACCCCTGGAAGTTGGAACACCAGAACTAGGTGATGAGCCCACTCAATTACACCGGATTTTCGATATAGTCAAAGATCGCCTTCGATGAGCTCAAGAAGAAACAATTCAATCCACCTAGGCTCTGGCACGAGCACATGGATATCTACTAGAACAACACAGCAATGCAGAACGAGAAAAAATTTCTCTCCAAGCAAAGTGGGATGAAGAGAAAGCAGAGCTATAGCAAAGCAAGGAACAGTTGCTCATCGAGCAAATTGAAGTTAAGGAAAGGGTCAACATAGCACTTCGCTCTATGACAATCATTGAAGTATAGACTGAGGAAAAAGTTCCACAGTAGGTGGCACAACTGGAAGAGGTAATCTAGAAGCTACAACAACACATCGCAGAACTAGAGCTCTACGTTGTACCCGAAACTCCTTAGGAGATAAGAAACCAGTGAGAAGTAACTGCTCACAACATAGTTAGCAGATTAAAAGCTCTTGCCTTGGAGTGTAAGAAGTTGAGTAACCAGAGTGCCCAGACATACGAAAACCTTACAGAGAATCCATAATTACAGGCACTGGAGTCGCAACTCCAGGAAGAAAAACAGCATGCGGATACACTACAGGCATAGTTGAAGGCCATGTCAGTAGTAGATATAATGAAGAGATCTCATGAACAATGCAAATCTCAATAGAAGATTCATATGCTTCAAAGAAAAGTGATAGAAGTCACTCAATGAATTCAACCTCTGCAATACAAGGCATGCCTATCGTTTACAGAGATCGAGAGCTAAGGAGAAGAGCTAGACCAGGTCATCCTCATAGCAGAACAGCTCATGGAGGGATGGTGAATGACGCAGTGATCCAAGAGTTCACTGAGAAAGAGGCCGTAGCAAAGAAACAAGTCGAAGCAGCTCAGGCTAAGCTAGAGGTGTTCAAGGCATAATTGTTCAGACCAGAGTGACTCGGGTTAAGTCACAGGTGCCTGTTGGGGGCATGTTGGCCCTTAACCAAGTTTTGAGAGTTTCTTGGTCATTTTGACCTATTTTGGGACTTATATAGCCTGTCAAAGGAGGAGCACAAGACGAAGTGGATATCACAGGATCTCGGCCCCATTTTGGGCCTCTTTTTGGGTTTTTGGGAATATGTAACGAGAAAGGTATGTCGGCCCATGGGTTTACCCATGTTTAGGCCTATTTTTTATATAAATAGATGCCAAGGCTAGGAAGAAGAGGGAGAGATGAATGAAAGGCTAAGTGTTAGATCTAAGTGATGTGAATGTATGCTAATTGCAAGTAGGGTTTTTGATGCTTTGTGCATAATTGTAAGAGACTTGCAGAGCTGAGTGCAAGTAGTTGTGACAGATTGTGAAAGGCTTAGTGTTGTAATGCAAGGAAGAAGGATCTAGCGAGCTGCACATATCTTCTATCCTGTGCGAAGTAAGGGTTAGAGGCTCTGTGATGTAACAGATTAACTAAAGGAAATAAAGAAGAAGAGTTGGTGGACGTAGCCCCAGGAGGGGGGTGAACCATGTAAACATTGTGTTATCTTTCTTGGTGCTTGCCTGAATGTGTTTATGTCTTATTTTCTTAGTTCTTTGAGATTACTAGATAGATCTTCTTATGCTTAGTGCTAATGATGTATAGAATGTTAGATCTAATGTACATGAATATTCTCACTGCTTGATCAGTTACATCTGACCTATTTTACTTATGCTAAGTGCTTGTATACGGTAGATTATTGTGAATACTACGAGGCTCTGTTTTATTAGCGAAGTAGATAAAGATTGCATGATTAAGAAATAAAGGTGACAATTGCTTTATTAAAGTAGTACAATCACAGATTTGTGTCCCAGCTAAGGCTGCAGATACTTGAGTGTTGTAACCACCCCTGCCTCTACCTCAGGTGAGACTTCATCTACTTCGCAGGTGTTGCCAAAAGGGTCGGTAGTTAGGGTTTTGCTGGTGCACTATTGTAGTGTTGAACCCTAGGTCTTCCCCTATTCCAACAGGGTATTTCGGGGGTGCCACATGGCACCCTCTGATTAGGCCATGTGGCATCCTTGGATTGGCCCACTTAGCTACCCAGTCATGCTGATGTCCCCTCCATGTCAACTTTGTATAGGACATGTGGCACCTCCCAATAAGGCCACATGTCGTGTCGTGGTTGGGCCACGTGGTGACCCTTGGGTGGTGCCACATGGCACTTTTCTACTGGTCCAAATGGGGCCCCAAAAATCTTATTGGCAAGTGACACATGGCATCCTCTAGTACTACCATGTGGCATGTTGATGTCAGCAGTCTACATGCTAACATCATCTTGCCATGTCAGTAGTACGGATGATGATGTGGCCCCTAT
>SNQJ01S0067715.1:0-20630 GCA_010110895.2 Picea sitchensis | reverse complement strand
GCTTGGAGCAGGGGAATCTTGACACAAATATTTTTCAATTCATTCAATATGTCAAATTCCAGTTGGGTGGTAGGTTTCTCAATTACCAATCAGTCTGGATAAGGAGGGACCTTCATAATTTGTGAAGTTTCATTTTGGGGAAGCCCAGGTTCTTGATTCTTCGGGATAATAACATCTTCCCACCTAGTGTCATCTGTGGGTTGTTTGGTGATTTCTCCTTCTTCTTCTTCCTGGATGACTACTGAAGGTATCTTCCTTTCTAGAACTCTTCCTAATCTTAGTTGAATTTCCTATAACATAACAAGAGTAATAACATATGTCGGGAAGGCCTGCATCTCAACATTGTGAAGAGGTTGAGGGGGCTTATTATTAGGATTCGGCACTGGCCGTGCCGGTAATAGTGTCGGTCTCGGGGAGCTTGCATTTTGAAATTTTAGCGGTTTTTGTTGTGGGATAGGAGGTAAAGGTGGTGGAACAAAACCTAGAAAAATTTGCAGAGTGTTTAGTGGGAACTGAGGATAGTGATGGTTGGACATATGGATAGGTGGAGCTTGAGGGTTTCCTTGGTTGTGTCCTCCCCTCCATCCTTGAATCCAAGGATGTTGGTACTGAGTAGACCAATTTTTCCAACCTGGTGAGTTCCACTGTTGTTGGTTATAATAGGGTGGAACTTGAGAATGTAGATCTAGGTATGTGGGTTGATTCCTAAGATGCCATGGCCTCCTAGGTGCATAATAAGACTCCCCAGGATCTTCACTCCTATAGATGGCTGATAAACCGGGAAATTATGGACATTTTTCAGTCACATGGTCTTCTATACAGAAGCCACAAACTGAAATGTTATCTAATGGGCACTCCCTTGAGGAATGCTTCCTCTAGCATCTTGGGCAATATATGCTCATTGCTGCATTCTCCTCCTCTTGTTTTTTTTTGAGTTTAAGGGTATCCAACTGGGAACCTATTGTGCTTAAGATGTCATTCTTAAATTTTTCTAAAAGGTTCCCTATCTCTGCTCTCGTAATACCACCTGCACTAACTGGTTTTAAGTTTCTATTGTAAGGGTCCTGAACATTCTTCTCTGTTTTGGCTCTACTCCTTGAGTAATTTTTACACATTTCACATATTTCAGCAAATGGTTTATGAGAGATGTCACCTAATGCCATCAGGTTAAGAATCTCTAAATATTCTTCTGAAATTCCCTTAAGGAAAAGAGCCCTAATTGCATCCTTTGTGAGGTCATGGTATTTTGAATTCTGGGAGATATAACCAAATCTTTCCATATAATCTTCGAGGGTCTCGTCTTCTAATTGTTGGATTTTAAAGATGCCATTATGAGACTCTTTGGTCTTCCACTAGTCTTGGTACTTCTTGAGAAATATGTCTTTCATGGCTTCCCAAGACCTAATACTAGATTCTCCCAACCCCATGAACCATATTAGTGCAGAGTCTTTGAGGGTGGCAGGAAAGAGTTATAATTTCTGGGCATCTTGTACGTAGTTGTAGCTCCTACACAAAATGTCAAATTCAAATAGGAAAGTCTTTGGATCTTCACTATTTTTACCATAAAAGGTAGGCAGTGCTGAGAGAGGAATATTCTTCATGTTGACATTTAGAGTCGTGTCTAAAATCGAAAACCCGAAGGTAGTTTCGGTTTGGTTTCTAGTTTCTTCTTCCTTCCCGTGTCTTACATTGTTATGGTCATCTTGCTAATCCATATTGGATTGGTTTCCAAAAAGAGAGTGCCTAGGTGGCTTTACCTTTGAAGAAAACAAGGTTTCCCTTTGATGGAAAGGTCTTCCTATGAATTGGATATCTGGGACTCTAATCGAGCCGGTTGACACTATTGGTGCCAAAGTTTCTGTGTCAATTTGAGAGATAATTACATTTGCTGAACTACCAAACAAAAGGTTCACCTGTTCAGGGTCTATGATATATTTAAAGTTAGGGTCCCCTGGTGGTGGTGTAAAAGCAAAGTTTGTATTGTTTGGTTCTGTGGAAGACTCGAGTGGTCTTGCCTCCTGTTCTGATATGATTGATGCTTCAATTTCTTGTTCTATAGTGCTCCATGTATTAGTCTCTTCAGAGACTATTTTAGCTCTTTGAGTTGAGCTAACTCCTATTTTTCGGTATCGGTTTGTGGATTTTATAAGTGGAATGTTCCTTCCCCCAAAGAGATCGAAAGGAACCTTGGTTGAAAGGTTTGATTTTGATTTAATGTATCTACCTTGTGGGTCTCTAGGCCTATTCACGAAAGAAAGAAAAAACAAAAAGAAAAAGCTACCATTTGATTCCTAGGTCTATTCATGAAAAATAAAAACAAAAAGAAAAACTACCATTGGGTTTGGGGGAACCTGCCATAGCAGATGCACAGGTTCTTACCTCTTGTCTTAAATTCCCCCCACCACCAAACTAATGCTAAGGTCTAGAAATGATCTAATTCCTAACTACTTCTTACCTTGAGACAACTCCCCGACAACAACGCCAAAAATGATGGGTGTTGTATATGCACTAAAAACACAGTAAAAACCCTCAATTAAATTGTCAACCCGGGGTAAGTAAACATAGAGTTGTAGAAAAATATATGCCAAAGGTAGAAGGGCTGGTAGGAGTATAGTCTAACTAAGGAAGGTAGCTATCTAAGGCTAATCTACTCAAGAAAAGCTATCTAATGAGAAAACCCTACTAAGCAACTTGAAACTAGGTAACCTAAGTACTTTTGGGCCAAGGATCGATGGATAGTTCTAAGAAAACAAGTAAAAATCCTACTTGAAGCAAACTAGTTCATAACAATAAGCAAAAGAAACTATTTAAGCATAATAAGAAAATGACAAAAGCAAACTTCTTTAACTTGCCAACCTATATTCAATGAGTAACTACCCTATGAAAGCAAATAAATAAACAAGCAAGCAAAGACAACTAAC
The DNA here is from genome assembly GCA_010110895.2 of Picea sitchensis. Classification (NCBI taxonomy): domain Eukaryota; kingdom Viridiplantae; phylum Streptophyta; class Pinopsida; order Pinales; family Pinaceae; genus Picea; species Picea sitchensis. The sequence goes on along the minus strand of SNQJ01S0067715.1, from coordinate 17,709 downwards.
TAACCTACTAAAGCAAGTAAACAAGTAAGCAAAGACAACTATCTAATCTACTAAAGAAAATGGACAAGTAAGCAAAGACAACTAACTAACCTACTAAAGCAAATAGACAAGTAAGCAAAAACAACTAACTACTGCAAGCAATCAAATTAAAACTTCTCATTGAACAACTATCTAGCCTAAGAGGCAAGTGGACTAAATTCTTAATGCAAAACTATTTCTATTGCATGAAAGGAAATCTATCTTATTGAAAGCAAGAAAGACTAACAACTAATTATTAATCTATGATAAGCAAACTACTATCTAATCTATCAAAGAAAAGACTATCTACCCTACGCCAACAATTAAACTATCTTTTGAAACTATGAAAGCAAGAGACTATATCTTCTAATCTATGAGAGGAAGAAAACTATCTCTTCTAATCTATGAAATCAAGAAAACTATCTTTTAACCTATGAAAATAGGAAAACTATCTTTTAACCTATGACAATTCAAATATAATGCTGGTGGTTGTGTGAATGTCTTTGGTGTCGGATAATATCTCGATGGCACTTGACAGCAAAGGACAATTCCAGTGGTATAAGCTCAACACTAATCTCAATGGCAAAGTGAAAGGTATGGATTAAACAATCCAATGAGAATTTAGCCATGACAAAACAATGTTAGATACCCTGCATATTCATATATTAACCATCAACAACATACCGAGATCATCATTATACTTCTATTCTACATAAGCAAAATTCATACTTAAAATCAATCATTAACTAAGAACTACAATTGCAATCTAACTCTAGGAAAGAAATTACGTAAAATGAAACTATGCTATGTCTATTCTAACAATTCAAACTGCAATAAGGAAATGATTAAAAACAAAAATTAAAAACATGATATTAAAAAGTAAACTAAGAACTACATTAATCAACAACTAATTAAACAACATCTATATAAAAATGAGATAAGCAAGCTCTAATGAAAAACTGAAATTAACTCTATCCATCCATCAAATCCCTGTCAAAGAAAACCCAAATTAAAACTCTGTTCTATTCTAATTAAAACTTTGTTTTAAACTTTACTACAAAATCATAAAAGAAAGCATAATCTAACATCTAATTGCACACGGGGTTAGTATAGAGACTTGCAAGTCTATTCCTAATCTACAAGATCATTGCATGCTAACACATCTCATCATTCTAACCTGCAAAAGAGAGTCAAAACAATTAAACTACAACAAACTAGTTAACACAATAAAAATATGCATGTACATAAAATAAATAGAACAATTAAATTATGAAATGCATAAACAAACATGAAGACAATTACCAGACTACTGGTAGGCCCCCAAACAAGTCGTGGTCACTTCCTAAAAGTACACCATGCACTTAACAAGACAAATTCACCATGAAAACTGAAAAACACAGTTTTGGCATAATTTGGCAATGCAAAAAAACTTAAAACAGAGTAAAATTGTTTTTATGTCTATCACACTAACAATTCTAATGCTTATGCTACTTAACAATCATCTGACCACCTCAGTGGTATTTATAACATTTATAGACCAAATGGTCGACCACAGGAGGGTCAAACCACTTCTAATTTTGGCAAATTACAATAAATGATGCCCTAACTGATAAAACAAAGCGAGTGAATAATCTCCCTCTTGAGCAACTGAAACTGAGTTGTTGAGAGCTCAGTAGCTGATGGGGGCAAGCATGAACAAAACCCACATGCCCGATGTTCCCATCACTGGCCGCCAATACCATAACCGCCAAGTTGCCCTACGTTTTTGTGCAATACACAGTGATGGACAGAGTGTCAGATCAAGTGCCGGAACGAGTACTGAAAGGAGTGTCGGAAGCAGAAACGTGGTGCGTTTTTGCCTTGTAACACCAGAAAAACATGAATTAGATCTTGGTAATCATAAAACATGATGAATTATACTTAGTACAATCATTAAACATGAATGACATGTACCTTATGTTGATCATATCGTTTTATCATAAAATTCTTCAAAAAGCTCCTTTAAAATATGAAAAACACATATGTACATGCGGCAAAAGTGTATAATAAGCATCATAAAAGTGATCATATCTCGGGCCCAAAAGACACTCTTTCCCGAGTTGGGAATTTAAAGGTAACAATGTTGATGACGATTTTCCTCCAAGTGAGTATTTTCAAGGTACCGATGATGATGATGGAAATTTTCCTCCAAGTGAGGATTTTCAAGGCACTCATGAGGACGATGAAGAATTTCCCTCAAGTGGGAATTTTAAAAGTAGTGAATATGATTACGTCGATGGTGGACATTTTTTTCCAGGTGGGAAATTTAAAGGCACTAATGGTGATGATGAAGACATTGTTGTTAGAGAAGAGTTTAATGACATTGATAGTCTTAAAGGTGATACTTATTTTCCTTCAAGTGAATATTTTCATGGAAGATCCAATGACATTGGTGATGATGGTAATCATTTTTCTAGTGAGTTTGCTATTAGTCTTATCAACAATATTATTAGTGAAGATGATGATGGACTTACGAATGAATATCATGTTCTCAATCATTCATCTGCAACAAATTAAGGTGATCGACATTCTCTTGTTTGGTCTCTTGACAATGTTTTTTTTTATATTCCTTCTAGTGATGAGGAAATTCCTTCTAGTTGTAATGAACATAAATATACATATACCATAGAAATTCATAACATAATACTTAATAAATAATAATTATTAATAATGAAAGGTCATGTCTCAAAGGACATGACCATTGGTAAAGGGCACCCCTGCGTGGGTATAAAACGAGCCCTCATTCTCAACTGTAATCATCTATATCTTATTATTCATTCTTATTACATTTATATTTGTCCATATGGATTTGGTTACTATATTCCAGATATTTTGGATTATTCTTGTGTGAGCAAACTTTGTTCGTCTCATTTGGTATCAGAGCTTCGTTTTTCTAATCCCGACCTTTGGCCAGTCTCTTTATTAGACCTTGTCTGAACCGGCTTTTAGCCACACACAAAAAATTTCAGAGTTTCTCTGATCTGGTCTTTGACCAACAATTGGCCTTTGGCCATTTAAAGCTCAAAATTTAGTTGGAGAAGATTATTTTCGATAAAAAAAAATTGCACTAAAATTTTTAAAGTCTGCTACAATTAATTAAAAAAAAAAAAAAAAAACACAGTACAGTCAGACTTCTCTCAATTCACAATACCGTACAATTTGTTATTATTTTCTGTTGTCAAATTCAGAAAATATCGTACAATTTGTTATTATTTTTTGTTGTCAATTTCAGAAAATTGTATGCCAGCCGCTAGTTCTGCAACCGCCACCATACACAGTCATACAATTGACACAGTCGTACTATCACATCCAAACACTGCAGTCCGTACATTGTTTCCGTCAGTACAGCCTATTCTGTGATATAATTGGAGGGTCGTATGATTTTTTTAAGTGGAGAAATAATTGTTCTGTACAATCAATTTTAAAAATAAATGCAGTTCGTACGTCCTACACCATACCGTTTTATCACCAACTGTTGGGTTGCATCTACGCTCATACATCACACCTTTTCAAAATCGCGTCCGCCCATACATTCTTCCATTTTAAGTATATCTATATATTAAAATCTTAGGTGAAGAGGTTACAAATTCACGAGATAATTAAGAAAAGTCAAAATATTAAAATCAAAGGTAAAATCGTGGATTCAAATTAAAAAAAAAAAAAGTCACCCAATTCAAAGATTGAAGCGAGCTATCAAAACAAATATACTAAGTAATGACAAAAATGAAAGTGTCTAAAGTTTAAACAGGTGAAGCGAGCTATCAAAACAAATATACTAAGTAATGACAAAAATGAAAGTGTCTAAAGTTTAAACACACATTACTCATATTTAAAGTCTAGCTGGTCATACAGTTTCAGAAACTATATTAAGTGAAAGGTGAAAGGTATTATAAGATAAAGAGAGATTTAAAATTATATAAAAGTTAGAAAAGATCCATTTTAAGGATAAGAGTATTTGAAGTTTTTAAACTAAAAGCTATTAATTTTTTTTTATATAAAATAAAGTTGAAGTATATACTATAAGGTGGTGAAGTATAAGAAAAAGTTAAAAAAATATATATTATTATACTTTAAAGTGAGTGAGAGTAAAAGCTATTAAAAGGAAAAAATAATAAAAATAAGGAAATAAAGTTCTTTTATATAATTATATATATAAGCAACTATAAGAACAAATAAAGGGTCAAAAGTAATTTGCAGCGAGTTATTAAATTTTTCCATTGTGAGGTGTGAAGTATTAATATATATATATATATATATATAAAAAGATCTCCAACATAATAACTTTTGAAAATGTGTTTTTTCTTTAATCTTAAACAAAAGTTATCCTTTTATTAAAATACAAAAAAGTTATAAAGGATTTTACTATTTTAAGAATATTGAAAAGGGGAAGTGAAGGTTAAGGATTTATTATTAAGTTTTATTGAAGGATACTTTAAGAGGTTTTAAGGTTAAGTGATATAACAAAAAGGGGAATTTCCAATCAAAGTTATAAAGGGCAAAACAAACAAATAAATAAATTATTAGTCCATTACTAAGTCAATAAGTCAAAATGGAAGGAGGAAGATTTCCCCCTACTTATAAAAAATATGCGGATCCCTTACTAAAAGTTAATGGGATTATTCAAGGAAAGAATATCAACATCGTTATTTGCCCGACCACTAGGAAAAATCACATTAACGTTGACCTGGAAAACCAATTAATGGTTTCAGAACCAAATATAATTGAAAATGACACGTGTTTTTTCGATGGGAAATATGAAATTAAGAACCTACAACTATCTATTGAGCGAAATTTTATGATGATGAAATAATTTAAAAGGATGATGATGAAATAGTGGAGACATTGCAAAGAACCATTGTGTCTAGGACCAGGGCTAGACCTTTTTATATCAATCCAAATCATTCTAGTTATACAAGGTCTAGGAAAGAATTTATCACTAAATTAGTTTCCATAAGTGATTTGATTTCAAGTGACTGTTGTCAAAATAATTGTTTGAAAAGCATGGACTTCATGTATGCCTTGAATAAAATGAAGACATATTTGTCAATGAATAAGAGCATGTAAAATTCATATTTAATGGGGTGCATGATATCCACGAAGATAGGATATTATTATCACATTGTGAATCTTTTACTTTGCAGAAATGCTTTCAAAAAAATTCACTCAATTGGTAATCTTCATCTATCAAGAATCCAAACAAGGTTGGAAAAATATTCTTCATTTTATTCAAAGGCACATCATGGATGAGAGAGTGGGCCATTAACAAACACTTTATTGTCATGGATGTGTGACTTCTTTTCCAAACATGGAGAGTGTATGCCAGATAGAGACACAATACATATTCCATGTAATTTTTCAAGGAGGGAAATCTACAACTTGTACAAAGAATATGCTGAAGGTGTTGAAGGAAATGGTAATTTTATTACATATGCATATTTTACAAGAATATGGAAGAAACAATTCAACAATTTATGTATTCCTAAAAATTCAAGGATGGGCGTTTGCAGTACATGTGATACTCTTAAATCAAGAAGAGATAAAAATGAAGGGGTAGAAAGAGGTATGCATTTACTATTTCTAAATTGTATAGTTATCAACTATGAAAACATATTATCAATATTTTCATTTTATGTCATGTACAAATTCCATAGTCAAAGCACTTCAAGAACATCAGAATCAACAATCAAGTGAAAGGAAAAATTTGTACAAACATCAGAATAAGTGTTATGATTCTCCAAACAAATATTTAGGTATGATAATTGATGGCATGGACCAAAAGAAAACACTTCTACCACATTTTATCCATACAAGAAAAAAATTTACAAGAAGAGAATTTCATTCAGTTTCACTTGGTTGGTTGTATGGTTTTTAATGGAAAAATGTGTCCAAGGGTTTACTTCACAACTCCAAATACTACCATCACCATAATTCATCATGTGCTAACTCACTGGTCTAGAAATATTCCTCAAGTTCTATATCTACATTTAGAAAACACTAGTCGTGAAAACAAAAATCAAATTGTGTTTGGATATCTAAGCATGATTGTTCAACTGGGAATCTTTCAAAAGGTGAAAGTTGGGTTCCTTCTTGTTGGACACACTCATGATCATATTGATCAAATTTCTAGTCTTTTTTCAGTAACATTGAAGAGGAAAAATGTTGGAAGCCTACCATCATTAATTGAATGTATTAAGAAATCATACATTCCAAAGCCTTCTTTTCACATATTAGAAGAAACAATTGACACACAAAGATTTATTTAGGGATCGCATGGTGAAGAAAATTGTATTGAACAACTTAATGACATTAGTTTCCAACATCAATTTTTCTTCAAAAAAGTTGATGGGAAAACACTTATATGGGGAAAGCAGTATTCAACTACTATAGAATGGGGGCCTTCACCAGGTTCAACATTTTTTATGTTCATTCTAGATCATCCAATATTTGCATCAAAGTTATTGTTATTACAATCATTTGCTGAAATCCATAATGCACAGATGCATAATAGAGATGTAGATTATTCTGAATGCCATGAAGAAACAAAAATTCCATTAAAGATACATACAAGTACTTTGATGTTGCTAATTCTGTTTGGTGAGAGTCTTTTTTCAATGGTCAAAGTGACATAATTTCAATCTCAACAAATGAAGATACATTTTTGAAGACTCCATTTCATTGGCCACAAAATATGCCAAATGAATCCGAAGAAAGAAACAGTGTTGAACAAAAATAATCTCAAGGTGCTATTGAGTTTACACAAGCATAGGAAAGAGAAATGTATATTGGTTCCCGAAGATCACATGCACAATGTGAAGCCATGTAAGACCTTTACATGAGTTCAGTGCATGGTATTAAGGAGGGTAGCATGATTGCAGTCTTAGCGTCTGAAGATCCACATGGTTATCCATTTTGGATTGCAAAGGTTATAAATATTGACAAATAAAATGAAGATGTTATAACAATTGAAGTGAATTGGTATGAAACATACACACACCCATTCAATGGTATGTACAAGCCAGAGATGGTGGTTGAGAAACATGTCCATAGAAAGAGAAAAATAAAGGGTCAAAATACAATTTTTCATCGCATTGACCTCTTAAAATTTAGAGGATATTGACATAGTTGTTTATGACTTCAATTTGACAAAAAAAGGAACACTTCGCTCCAGGACAACAAATATTATCAAGAGGTTGTTGCCACAAGAAATAACTGCAATATGGGAGATTGTTGAATGTAGTCGTAGATCTAAAAGGATTTTGACATTTGAAATGTTGGGCATGCATGTATACTCAGATGGTGCATTTATCAACAATAGAAAAGAGTATGGATCATATACATCTTCATCCAATCATTCATATGAAGACAATGTAGATTCTGATGGTATTTAAGAATCCATGAGTCAATATGAATAAGTGTATGAAACATTTTATGTATTTTTGATACATATGATGTTTGTATGGTAATTAGAAATGATAATTTAACATACATATGATCTTATATGAAGTTATGAATCATTTCTATGTTTTATGAATTATATGTTTTCATTATGGAGAATATAATAAAATTTCTTAGCTCATATGTTTTGAATATGAAAAATGTAATAATAATTTTAAGAAATAATTTATGTTTCATTCAATGTAACTTGTATTTACCTTTTTTTTATTAAAACTTAAAAAATATTAAAAACTAATGTTGAATTTTTAAAGTATAGGGTGATATTTTCATGACATTATGTATTATCTTGTGCTTGGAGTGATAAGCTAAGATTTAAAAAGTAAGCATTTAAGGGTTGATTTTTATTTTATTTTGTTTACAGTGGTAATGATTTCTTTTACCACTTTAAAAAATGTGTCATTTTAATACCCCAATTTTAGCATGGGTGCTACCGACAACAATACTTTTCAATTTGATGGTTGATTATGAGGTTTTGGTTTTCATGGTACCAATTGTTAAGAATCAAATTTCAAATTATCTATAATTTTAACATTTTGAAAAAAACATTTTGTTTTAGGTAACATCATTTTTTATATTCAGGTGTCGATTTTAAGGTTTTCTGAGCTACTGTATGATTTTTGAAGGCCGTGTTTGAAAAATGTTGTAATTTTGACCGAATTAGAAAAAATGGTGCTATCGGTAGCACCACTTTTTGATTTGGGGGTTGATTTTCATGTTTTTAATGCAAAAATATGGGGTTTAATGGCTAGATTCTCATTTTGAGGTCACATTTCTTGTTAAGTGGGTAATTGTGTTTTCTGCCTCTATTATGAAATCTGTTGGAATTGTATGTTTGCATGATCTCCAGGAGACAATTACTGATCCAAGACTCATGTGATAACACGAAGTTGACACTCCATTTTCTTTATCCCCATCAAAGTATGAATCATAATATTCAATCAGGTTGAATTCATCCACTTTAGAATACTTGAGTCCAAAGTCTTGAGTTCCCTTGAAGTATTTTATAACTCTTTTTGCAACATACCTATGTCCTTCACAAGGTTTTTTCATGAACCTAGAAATAATCCCAACAACGAATGAAATATCTAGTTTGGTGTTGGTAAGGTAGATAATACCTCCCACAAGCTATTGTGCTTGGTTGCATCCTCAAATTCATTCCCTTCTTTTGATGCGAGCTTCAAATTTTTTTCCATTGGAGTAGAGAGAAGGTTACACTCAACCATGCCAAACTTGTTCAACAATTATCCAATTTACTTCTTTTGAGATATGAATATGTACTTTGGATTTTGAATCACTTCAATACTCAAGTAATAGTGAAGAGGTCCCAATTTTTTCATCTCAAATCCTTTCTTCAATTCTTTCTTTAGGGATGAAATATATCTTTCATTGTTCCCTATTACCAATAGATCATATACATACACTATAATATATGCAATAGTTTTTCCAAATTTCTTGACAAGCATAGTTGCATCATCAATATTAAAGTGCTTGAAATTCGATTTCAAAAGATTCTCAGTTAGATTTTCATACTAGGATTGCAGTGCTTGTTTCATGCCATATAAGGGTTTGATGAGTTTACATAATTTATGTTATTGTCCCTTCACAAAAAAAACTTATGGATGAGACACGAAGACACTCTCTTTCAAGTCTCCATTCAAGAAAGTAGTCTTCACATCCATTTGATGAAATTTCCATCCATTATGTGTTGCAAAGGAAAATATAGTATGAATGGTAGGCCATTTTTCTATGGGGGAAAAGGTGTGCTCGTAATCAATGCCTTCTTTCTATGCAAATCCTTTTGTCATGAGCCTCACTTTGTGTTTGTCTTGTGATCCATCTATTTTGTAATTGTTCTTAAAGACCCACTTGCATCCAATTGGTTTAGTTTTGAATGGAGGGTCCACCAACATCCATGTCCCATTATTTATGAGAGCATCATACTCATTCTGCATGGCTTCTTTTCACTCATCATGAGAAGCAATGTATTCAAAGGAAATTGGTTCAAAGTTAATAGATAAATTCAATTCACAATAATATGAAACATCCATATCATGTATATCACCTAAATATGAATTATCTACATCACCTCCATATTGTCTTATATAAATTCTGGCTCATGTCTTTCCAACCCCATTAGGATGAACACTTTCAAGTGTCTTTATGAGAAACTTTGGTGGAAATTTTTGACATGGTCCAGATTGCTCCACTGATTGAGATGGTGCTTCATTTCCATCAAGGTTCAACCTTTCAATCCTCTCAATCACATCATCCAAACAAACTTCTTGTTTCGATGAATTAGCTGGAACTTATTCATGATGGGGAGATGGTGCTTCAAAAGGAGATTCCATATATTGATCCAAGATAGGGGTCCTCCCTTCAAGATGTGGAATATCATCATCAAACTCGTGATATGCCTTTATATGGGTGAATCTATTCATATGATCAAGCTACCACTCTACAATTTTGTCATTCTAGGAGGATTCAAGAAAAATCACATCTCTAGAAAGAATGAACTTCTTGTTTACCTCATTATAAAGATGATATGTTTTGGTGGTATTTGAGTATCCCAAGAAGATGCATTTTCGACTCCTTGCATCATGCTTATTTATTTTCTCTTTAGGAATTAAGGCATAATATATGGAACCAAAGACCCTGAGATGCCTCATCAAAGGAATGTGACCATACCACATTTCATAAGGAGTCTTGTTCCCAAGATCATAAGACAAAATCATGTTTTTCACATATACTACAGATAGAATTGCATCGACCCAAAACACCAATTTCATATTTTTGAAAAACATCATGGAACAAACCATATTTAAGAGAGCCATATTCATTCTTTCAACTACACCATTATGTTGGGGATTGTATGGAACTATGGTTTGATGTTGAATTCCATGTTGGTGAATATAGTTTTCAAATTAATTAGATGTATATTCTCTTCCATTATTAGTACAAAGAGTGCCAATATGTGATTGTGCTTCATTTTGGATCCATACATGGAAATTTTTAAAAGTTTCAAAAGCCTATGTTTTATCTTTCAACAAGTACACCCAACACACTCTAGTGTAATAATCATTAAAATACATGATATATTTATTTCCATTAGCAGATGGAACAATCATGGGGTCACACAATTCAAAATATATCAATCCAATCTTTCTATATGCTCTAGAAGTGGAATCATGGAAATGTTGTTTGCTATGTTTTCCAAGGATACAAGCATCACATTGCTTAAATTTCCTATAAATAGTAGGCAAACCAAAAACACTTTTCTTTTTCAACAAACAAAGGCTGTCATAATTAATGTATCCAAATATAGTATGACATAAGAGAATGTATGGAAATGTACCTTTATCGTGGTGAGGGAGGTGTGAAGAATTATATGCATGAGCAGATGTCCCTTTCAACTTCAGTAATATTCCATCCTACATGCCTGCCATAATTTCCTGATGTTGTCAGAATCCTTTCTTATTTCAACTTTGCCACCGAATATATGAACATAGCATCCTTGCTATCGAATGTACACATGAGACAAAAATTTCCTTCGCAACTTAGGAAGACAAAGCACATCATACAAAAAACAATATGTGAATCCAGGTAATTTAATCCTAATGGTGCCAATTCTCAAAGGTTTGAGACTTGATTTAACTACAAAATAGACTATACCATCCACATTTTCATTTAAAGTTTCAAATATGTCTCTCTAGAAGGTCATGTGACATGTTTCACTTGTGTTAAGTAGCCATGCATCTCTCCAAGAAGCAAATGAAGTGTTAAATAAATCTTTAGTTACTCCAATATTGCAATGGGAAAAAATATAATGAGTAGATTCAGGTGCTTTACCTTTCGACAGATCTGATACTTTACCTTTGTCTTATTTTTTTATCCTTCTTGTCTTTGATATTTTCCCATGGGATTATGCATGCATTTTCTTCATGTGACCCATTATTTATACAATGGAAACAATGAATATCATATCTCTCGACTTGATTGCACCTACCCCCTACCTCTGAAATTATTTCTTCCATGTCCTCTTTTACTACCTTCTCATATAAAAGAGTGATCTATGATTGATTCTTCCCTTTTTGAGCAAGGCACACGGTCTCTCCGGTGGGATGAGATTTCTTCTTTCTTCTCGATATCATTATTCAACTTGGAAATCTAAAATACCAAATCACGGTGAACTATTCAAAAGCCTGTAAAATAATCAGGGTGATTACCAAGCTCAACAACAAAATTTCAATAAAAATTCTCTAGAAACCCTCTCTGGACAAAATTTTCAAATATTTCAAAACATATCTTAAAAGAAAAACCTTTTAACAATATATAGTCATAGGGCATGATAGTATCACATATAAAATGCATGCCATCTATCTAGAAGAGCGATGTTGAAAACAATCTCAAAAACTATAGAGCCACACATTTAAAGCACTTATTTATAGCCTTGGGAGTCAAACTAAACACTTTCAAACATTTATGGATTCCAATATCCCCCTCTCTCTTTCAAGAAAAATACCATGGGTGTATGAAGAATCAAACCTTGGTTATGAAATTAGGGTTTCCATAAATAAAGAAACCCTTAAGCACAGGGTAAGTGATTTGAGTTGAGGGGAATAAGATGGAGATGAGAGAACGAAAAAATTGGGTATCCATATAACATCTCCTTGGGTGATTATTATTTCAACGTGGATCTTTAAAAGCTAGAGAAAAACCACAGAGGATACATTGATGAATTTTCCACTTAAGTGCATGGATTTAATAGCTTGAATTTTCATGGTGGGTTTCTCATACATTGTCTAGATAAATTCTTTATTGGGTAAAGGTAAGGTTTAGACTCAATTTGAAAACTTATAGTCAAAAGTTTCAAAACTACAAAAACTATGAAGAAATGCAGAGAAAAATGGATAGAAAGGCCGCATGAGATGAGGCAGGAGAGGTATATTCCTACAACAATGGGGAAATTCCTAATTATGATGATATGGTAGAGACAAATAGAGGTAACACTAGCTTTGATGCAGAGAGAAAAATCTCAAATCTGACACCAAATGGGGGGCGTTTCTGCACATGGGAGAGAACCATGGAGTTAAATTAGTTGGTTTTGATACCACTATTATGCCGAGGATGAGTAGAGGGAATAAGTAACTCCACAAATGATATATTTCATTAACTCATATCATGCATATATACAAGAGGAAAGGACCTTTGGTTTCATCCTCCAAGAGGTCAGAATGACTCTTCCTATTCACCTATGAATCTTCATATTTCTCCTAGATTAATATTTACAAAGATATTTACAATGTACCTCGATCCATAAGGATTAGGTATCTAACAACTATGAGTAGAGAATTGTTGGAAAATTGGTTTTCATTAATGTCAACCTTAGAAGAAGCCCTAAAGAAAATCCCAGAAGCCCCTAAAGGTGATGATGATGTGTCCACTTGAAGAAGCCTTGAGGAGCCTTGACATAAGTGTATATAACTCCAAAGAAGTCTCCTTATGGTGTATGTTTTAAGCATGGCCATCACAATTTGAGATAAAATGTGGTTGTTTCCACATGACCAATTTGATTTGTACACAAATGGAGCCGTGAAGGAGCCTTGAAGAATCCTTAAAACCAAGTGAAGAAGCCTCTAAAGTCAAGTGAATAATCCCCTAAAACCAAGATAAGAATCCCCTAAATCTAAGTGAAGAAGCCCCTAGAAGCCAAGAGAAGAATCCCCTAAAGTAAAGTAAAGAATCCCTTAAGGTTATCCATCCTTAAAGCAGAGGTGTGATCCTTGGTCACACCCCCTCATGTGGAGAAGACTCATATAAATAAGAGGAGCCTCATTTGGAATTTTCATTAAACAATTCGATATATCCAAGGAACATGAGCGAATTTCATCCTAGAGGAGCGAATTTCCAAGGGAAGATGAAGTGAAGAAGGGTGAAATTCAAAGGGAAGATGAAGTCTTGTGATGATTTATTATAGGGTTTTTCTTTGAAGGTCATCTTGGAATTTTCGATACAACTTTTTTAATAGAATGATTCAAATAGAAAAACTTGGAGGTGTTTAATAAGGGATAATGAATAACCTTGGGTATGAATTTTAGGTTTTTAATCATTACAGGTTTGGAGTTATACTCAGTGGAAGTTGAGGTTTTTAAAACTAGGGTTTTCTTCTTCAAAACGAGTCATCTTTCCATTTTCGTTGTAACTTTTTTTGGGGATGATTCAAGGAGAGAAAATTGGAGTAACTTCACATAAGATATCGAAGAATATTGGGTACATGTTTCATATCCTGATTCATTACAGGGATGAATTTATACTTGTTGGAAGTTAAGGTTTGTGACTAAACTATAAACTAGTCCCGAACAAGTGTTCAAGATAAAATGATTATATTTGAATCTTGGTAGGTCCAAATTGAATTCCACTTGTTTCATTAGAAGGATAATAGATATTGATATTTGAGGTCAAGTTTCAGAGTAACAAATGGAAAATTGAGCTCATGGTGAATCTTACAAGTTTGTAGATTTGAGGTACAATTTTGAGCAGTTTTGTATGAAGATTTAAGAAGTGATTTTGGGATTGTATTTGAAGGATGATTTGATCCTATGTAATCATTTAAAATATTCCAAGGGGATTAGTGTCTCCTTCTAGTAGGTGTTGGAAAACTTAGGGAGTGGGTTCTTCCTTCAAGTCGGTGCTTGTAAATTCTTGAAACTACTTAAGAAAAGTTTCTGTGGTTTTCTCCCAGTTGGGTTTCCACTAAAAATCTATGTGCAATGTGTATGTGTTTATGTGATGATGAATGGAATGATTAATAGTTAATTTTTATGTAGTGCTTGAAGGTTAAATTTTTTGAAATAACTCTATACTGATTCACCCCATTCTCACTATTCTTGAATATTCTAACAAGAAATTTGGTTGGCTTGAATAAGATCATCACAACGGTGCATGACTATGAAAATCTCCTGAGTATCTAAATTATCCATATTAACATGACTTGCACAATAGAAATGAATATGATTCCAGTGGAAGAGATCAATTATCTTACTTATACCAACAAGAAAATCCCTGGAATGAGGAGGTGGCCCCTCCCTCAAATTCCACCATCCAATTTCTTTAGAATCAACACAAGAAACTTGTAGAGAATACATACATAAAATACCAAATTTCCAACTTACACCAATAGGTTTGAAATCCTTAGTGATGATGGGAAGACTTAATTTTGAATTTGAGATTCCAATGACATAAAGACCATGCCTAAAGGAATTTTTTTCTTGAAGACCTTGGCACCAAAAAGGAAGAGTAACATTGGATCCAAATATGAGGCACCAATATTTCACTCTATAACATATAGGTCCAAAGAATTATAGTCTTTGTCCACAATTACCCAGAGATCACATAATTATACATAACTAGAGATAGCTTCAAAGATTGTATGCAGGGAAACTAAATGATGACCAACCCAAAATTTGAGGAGATAATTGCATTAACAAATTACCTCATCTCAAAGAGAGAAAGCATTCACATTGAAACATTTATCCGAAAATATCCCATATTTATCAATAATTACGAGGAAACAATGAATTTCTAAGAAACTATAGATAGTGTCAGTGAATGTATTCTAGGTATTAGAATTTTGACCAAATAGGGTTTTGATGATAGATATACAATTGAAATTTACCTTGTATAGAAGGGAGTGAGCTCCCAGGATGACAATGAATTGTAGTGTAGCATCCCTAGAAAGGATTGAAGATATTGCCTGCAAATTCCACCACCCAAACGTCTTAAAACCTACAAATTATGATGTCCCATAGATATATCATTTCATAGAGATGAGATTGAGAGAGATTGAAATGTTTTTCTTCCCATTGGAACTAGAGGTTGAAGGAGAAAAGAGACCAAACCATAAAATACATAAACCAAAAAACCAGATGATGTAGCTTATCAATTTACCACACATTAATGACCAACTTGAAATGTTCGAGCACTAATCCCTCTACTTTTCCATTATCCCACCTTGAGTGTACCAATGTGTAGGGTGGCATTCAATTTCTACAAACCATGATTGAATTCTCATGGAAGTACGAGAGAAATGCGTCCTAAGGTCATATTTCCCAAGGCTTGTCCAACTCAAGTTCAAATGTTGAATTATTTAAATTTAATGAACATTGAAACCCATTTAGACCAAGAATTAGGGTATAATTCTAAAGTCATAAGACCCATTTTTAATCAAAGTGTCAGAGATAAGCTCAATTTCTTTTTTATCCCATTGACCTACCTTATCGTTCAAACCCGTCTATTCATCATATATCTTCTCTTTTATCCCGCGGCATCCAAAACCCCTAATCCATTGACCCAGATTAGTTAACAACTTGTTGATGGGGCATAAATGGCATGCAATAGTAATGGGTACTCCCCAGCACACAATCCCAATCATACTATGCACCATTTGGTTTAGGATACCCATCCAAATTTTGGCCCAACATCCATTACTAGTTTTGAGGGTGAATGCATGGATGTTTATGAAAATGAAAGATGTAGATGAATATTATATAAATGCATAAAGGAAAACTAATATACTATACTCTATCCTATCATAACAAGGATAAAATTGTAGTAACCGAATGAGCTGAAATGAAACTAAACTCTGCAAAACACCTCAATTAGATAGTTGTCATGAAGCTGCAAAGTTAGATAACACATGCATACAATGTATAACCAAAAAATTCTAAGTCATATTTTTGCATACATAAACAACTCATATGCTCAGGACACTAAGTATAAGAAAGAACAACAAACTGCAAGAATAAAAAAAATTGCATCAGAAAACCCAATAAGAAAAACATGTTCTTACAGCCCATGTGGACAACAAATACTTTGCTGGAAATAGTTCACAACAAGAAAAAATACACACAAGTTTTCTCTCTGTCAAAATTTAGCCCTGGGGGATTCTCAATATTAATTAACCAAGTATTTTCTATGAAAGTAGTTTCTAGAGTGTATACAAAGCTTGAGAGCCAAAAATCCCCTTCAAAATGGGTCTCTTCCTTTATTTATACAATTATTTCTAACTCTTGAAAATGCCTCCTTGGGTTCCCCAAGAATCATTTACAAAATACCTTTCAGCTTCCCTTACTAGTTGTTTGACACATGTGAAGAAAAAGATGAAGCTGAAAGTGGTTGGAAAAAAGACAAAATAAGATATAGTTAACAACAAATCCAAATTTGTTATCATGTCTTTCTTATGTGTTAATATCCTGGATGTAGGCAATCCATCTCTCTAATTGATCATAAACCACTATGATCTGGCAGTATGCTAACTCCTCGAGAGCATATTGATGCATAACAATGTTGTTTTTGAGAGTTTGCATGTCCTTTTCTAGGGTATCCATGAAGGAATGAATCATGATGATGACTTTAAACATAGTTACCAACTTAATGAGAACTGTGACCTCAAAACGAGAACTCTGGCCCAAAAAACCCATATTTTTGCATTAAAAACATCAAAATCAACCCCCAAATCAAAAAGTGGTGCTACTGGTAGCACCATTTTTAAAAACGGGGTGAAAATTACAACATTTTTCAAACATGGCCTTCAAAACTTAGACAATAGCTTAGAAAAACCTTAAAATCAACACCTAAAAACAAAAAAGATGTTTTTGATTATTTTTTTTTTTCAAAACGTCAAATTTTGAGATCATTTGAAATTGTATTTTTATCACTTGGTACCATTAAAACCAAAACCTCAAAATCAACCATCAAATTGAAAAGTACTTCTACCAGTAGCACCCATTCTAAAATTGGGGTATTAAAATGACACTTTTTTGTAATGTGGTAAAAGAACTCATCATTACTGTAAACAAAATCATAAAAACAACCCTTAAATGTTTAGTTTTTAAATGTTATCATCACACAAAGAACAAGGTAATACATAATGCCATGAAAATATCACACTATACTTTAAAAATTCAACGTCACTTTTAAATATTTTTTTACTTTTAACAATAAAAAAGTAAATACAAGTTACATTGAATGAAACATAAATAGTTTCTTAAAAGTATTGTTATATTGACCATATTCAAAACATACGAGCTAAGAAATTTAATTATATTATCCATATTAAAATAATATATCATTCATAAAACATAAAAAAAGATTCATAACTTCATGTAAGATCATATGTAAGTTCAATGCTCTTTTTTAGTT
>SNQJ01S0067714.1:27703-39628 GCA_010110895.2 Picea sitchensis | reverse complement strand
ATATATTACACTGTAAAATACATAGGTTTCACATCCATTTTAGGATGATAACAAAAACTAAGACATTTTACTCCAAAATTATGGACTCTAAGCCATTGCTTTAAGATAGATCACTTCATATCTGCAAAAAAAAACAAATTCAAAAATTAAAAATTTACAATCCAAACATGTGAAATAAAACAAAATTCAAAAATTGTGATTAAAACAAATTTGACATACATACCAAAAGAGTTAAGTCTCATCCTCCAACATACTCTTTCCCACAAAATATATTGTAAACCTATTTTCCACCAAATATAATTTAGACATCTGTAACAATAAACAACAATAATAAAAAAACAAATAACACATATTAACATATATACTATAACTAAATATTAAATCAACAATAAGAAATAATAACATACCCAACCACAGTTAAACATATTTAAGATAGTTACTCTCCACATTAAACATACATGATTTAAACAATTTGTAAATCTTATCTAAAATCTTAAAAAAAATTAAAGAGAAAAATTGTGTTCTTGGTAAAAACAAATTGTGACTTAGAGTTAGACAATAATCTGAAAATAAATATAGAACTGTGCATGAAGAAAATTCACAAATCTCCATATTAAGTCATTCTTCCAATGAAATACTTATCTCTTTTTGGATAAAGTCTTAAATCCTTCAGGTGAAATTCTCCTTATGGATACAGTCTCAAATCCTTTAGGTGAAATTCTCCTTATGGATAAAGTCTCAAATCCTTCAGGTGAAATTCTCATCCCAGGTGATGTTATTTAATCATATTTACACAACAATAGAATACTAATCTCCTCAACAGTAAAATACTTCTCTTCTTTTTTGCAGTGGTCATATAATCAAATTCCATGATGCCCTTTCAAATTAAAGGACTCGTAAATCTCCATATTAGGCCAAAAAACTACTTATATCTAAAAAAGTTCACAAATCTCCATTTTAAAAACCATTCTTCCGAAAAATACTTATCTCCTCTTTCTGCGGTGGAATAGATGTGCTCATATAATCTTGCATGTACATGAAGAAGACACAAATCTGCACATGTATATTAAGTCATTCTTCAAAAACCATTTAAATGAGATGTATTCATATTACATATAATCAAATGTTCTTTGAAATTATGTGTGAGCTAGTTCACATATACAATATGTGTGAGCTTATTTGTAAATCTACTTGAATGTTGGTTTTTGTGATTAGTAACCAATTTAGTTAAGACTTCGACAATACACAGGAAAGAAGGAATTTACTTTGTTGTATGTAGAAAACATAAATGTCCATACTACGTCATTCTTGGACAATAAAACAAAGAATGCAATCGAAGAAAATTTATAAACTTTATTTTTTCTGATGTGGGATAGAGTCTATTCTCAAATGTTAAAGTTCAAAATTAAGTCTTCATCATGATCTGACCTTAAATAAGTTTGAATGTACACCATTTAATACAACGATAAGCTTATCTAGGGGTTTTATATATTTCAAAATAATTGATCAAAGCGTTGAATAAGAAAGACTAAACTAAAAATTTGGGAAAACAAAATTTTGATAAAAGTAAAAAATATACATTTATGAATCATCCTGAATGGACACATCCTTCCCAAATCTGGATGCTTCCTCTACTTCCTCCTAAATCCCAAACTCCCTCCTAAACACACTCTCAGGTACTCTTTTCTCCACATTATCCTATATAACACATTTCAAATTTGAAAATTTGAAAAATTAAATTTAAATGATTATAACACATTAAATTTAAATGATTTTAACACACTAAATGATACCTGTGAACTCCCACCCTCTTCAAACTCTCCTAATGAGAATTGAGACAAGCCTCCCCAAGTAGTAGGAGATTGAATAGAGATCTATGAACAACACAACTAAGAACTAAATCTAGGATTCAATGTGTTCACATTTATACAAAATTATAAATGTTGTTGATCTATTATTTAAAAGATTGAAGATTGAACAACTAAAGTGCTCATCTGTGGATATTAGAAAACACAGACCTGATTCAACCCATCCAAATTTAAACTTGTGGAATCAAGCCCATATTTATTGGAGATTCATTTAACATATCTCCAAACTGCAATTAATGACAATAACAACTCGATTATTTCTATAGATACAATGCTATATAAATCTAGAATTAGAAGTAAACTATCCAAAAATGCGTAAAAAATTTACTAACTAGAACACATACCAATCTGTTGTTCGGGTCATTATTCTGAATGACCTTCTTCCAACCATCACGACAAAATTTTGCATACTCCAAAACATATTCTGCTAACATGGTATCTAACTCCACATCTATTTTATAAACAAATATGGTCGGAGAATTGGCTTTCGCTCGCTGATGGTTCATGCCAACATCAACACCATAAAAAATCACTTCCAAATTTTCCCCGATTTCATTCCTAGCCTCTTTGTCAATCTTTGATGTAGCTTGCAACTCTGAATGTGAATCAAATGCCCCTATTGGACGATGTACTATAGGTTGTGGAGGCCTTGACAATGTCACATTTCGATATGCCCATTTGCGATCATATGTATATCATTTACTTGTCCCATAATATTTGGATGGTAGAATAGTATAATCAGGGTGCATGTGCAAGGAAAAATCTACATAAAAGTGTCTTGCAAAATAGTGTGGAACCGCATTGTTCCACGACAATTTCCCATATGCCGCCAAAAATCTGTTATACATATGTCTTGCAATGTCAGGGAGCTTAAAATATTGCACCTTCAATATCTTCCGCTTTGACTCATCTTTGAAATTGAACATCGAAATGACATCTTCTTTTGAAACTCTATTTTTTACTGTCTCCCATTTATTAGGGCCCATCACCTCTGACTTTCGTTGTCTCATTAGATCGACAAAACTGTTAGTGGTTGGCCCCATCTTCTGATATGTGTCCATAAATTTTCGCAATGAATGCAAAAAAAATTCAAGATTTGTTTACTCTCCTTAGGGAGTTCCAAGACCACGAAATCATTTTCCAACCTCTTTTTAACACTTGAGCATCGCTGAAGAGTCATTGTTTCAGTAATTCCTTCACAGGGAAGTTCATCATCAACATTTGAAGGATATGTGGACGTAGGCGTGTAATCTTTTGTTGCTTGATAACGCAGTCTCCTAAATCCACATTCACCCTCTGCACTGACATTAGAATCTTCGTGACAAACACTATCTCTTTTATTTCCGTCCCTTGCTCTAAACTCATTGTCTACACATACATTTGAAAGTAATTACAACATTTAACTTCACATAAATTTAAATACACAAAAATACAACAAAAATAAACAAAATCAAAGAAAATTACCAAAAATATTATTTTATCCTGAGATATTCCCTACATTCTCAGGTGTAAGAGTATCAATGCACAACTTATCTAATAAGGCTGCATCCATAACACTTGCTTGAGCACATTCTGTAGTTGATCTATTCACAGACTCGTTTGAAAATCTCCTTTGACGAGAATGTTATAAGACAAAATTAATAAGACAAAATTAATAGAAATGTTATTTATGTTAGACATAATTATAATAGGGCGATGCATAACTCCACTACCCATGCCCATTTCAAATATATTTTGGTTCTTTAATATTAGCACAAATAACTTTGGTAAATCCACCAATAGTACATGGGTCAAAGTCTGGTAACAGAGTAACAATTATCTATATGGGCAATCAGATTTCATGCATCCAACAGTTATGGAGCACAGTCCATGAAAATCAACGATTAACTTTACGCCATGTTTGGTTGGATGGAATAAATCTGTCATCTACAAAGAAATGGCACTAAGTATCAACAGGTTTGTATTACACTTGGGGAGGGCATTAATAGAGAAAATGTATTATATGATGAACCTTTTTATATACTAAGCGCCTGTGATTAGATGATTTGATGCTGCTCAACATGCGTTTATATGCGGTTATAAAGTGTTGTTTATATTCTTACCGGCCTTCTTCCAGTGACCTTGTCGATACAGGGGCTGAGAATGGCCTCTGAATCATTTTGGTAGATCCATCCTGTCAGAAACCCTGTGGACAACTAGGACTTGGCCAGGTGATTCCAATGCTTGTGTAAATACAAAGGGTAATACATCACCATCTTCAATTAGTATCTTATCCAAAGGTTAATAGAAGCTCATCTTCAACTAAATGCATGTGTAAATACAAAGGGTAATAGATCATTAACAAGGGTCAATGATCTATTAGCTCAAATTCTTGTGTAAATGAGGCTTTGACATGAAATATTGATGTCGTTTATCAGTTGCTCTCATTGAATGACCATCCAACATGTTACTCTCCCAACCATTGAGTGGTTGCCTATGGTAAGAGATCATGTAAACTCTTTTATGTAACCTTAGGTTTTTTTCATTATGTAAACTCTTTTGTGTCTATATTATACTTTATTATCCAAAAAGAGGTATTCGTTATAATTATTCCTTTACTCAAAGGGTCATTACAATTGCAAAAAAACACCAAAGTGGGAGACTGGTTCCTTTTTTAGCAGTTTACTATGATAAGAGTCTATGGTTTGGAAGAGAAGCCATATCAAAAGTGAGTGCTGAATTTGGTTGTTCTAGAGACTGAAAAAAGTGATATTCAGTCAATTGCTAACTAAAACACCAAGCATATTACATTAAATGTTGATCGGATAAATTTCAAGAAAAAACCAAATCTACACAAGTGTATCTATTCTGGAGGTTGAGGGAATGACTACAATGAATATACTACCTATGTTTCACTGTTTGTTTTCCATTTGTTGTGCTATATTAATGCATATTTTCCATAACATATTACAATATAATATGTCATAACATATTACATTGTAATATGTCATAACATATATTACTATATAACATATTACAATGTAATTATATGTTACATTGTAACATATTATTTCCTAGTAGCCTTGTCACACCCCGAGAATCAAACCTTCATAAGGTTTGACTTCTGCAAGTTCTTGGCAAATACAACGCACCAACAATTTTTAGATTTTAGGGGTGTCAGGTCATTCAGGTACCAATCTCACTTGATCCATATGTTAATCCATCAAAACTACTCACGTTAGGGTTATTTTAAGTCTAGGATGGTGAATGACTAGCCATCATGTTGCTCTCCCAAACATTGAGTGGTTGCCTATGGTGTGAGAACATGCCACCAGTGACGGTTTTGCAATTTGTAAACTCTTTTATGTCTAAATTAGACTTTATTATCCAAAATGAAGTATTCGTTATAGTTATTCCTTTAGTCAAATGGTCACTACAATTGCAAAACAACACCAAAGTGGGAGACTGGTTCCTTTTTTAGCAGTTTACTATGATAAGAGTCTATGGTTTGGAAGAGAAGCCATATCAAAAGTGAGTGATGAATTTGGTTGTTCTGGAGACTGGAAAAAGTGATATTCAGTCAGTTGCTGACTAAAACGACAAGCATATATTACATTAAATGTTGATCGGATAAATTTCAAGGAAAAACCAAATCTACACAAGTGTATATATTCTGGAGGTTGAGGGAATGACTACAGTGAATATACTACCTATGTTTCACTGTTTGTTTTATATTTGTTGTGTTATATTAATGCATATTTTCCATAACATATTACAATGTAATATGTCATAATATATATAACTATATAACATATTACAATGTAATTATATGTTACATTGTAACATATTATTTCCTAGTAGCCTTGTCACACCCCAATAATCAAACCTTCATAAGATTTGACCTCTGCAAGTTTTGGCAAATACAATGCACCAACAATTTTTAGATTTTAAGGGTACCAGGTCATTCAGGGGCCAATATCACTTGATCCATATGTTAATCCATCAAAACTACTATCATCAAGGTTATTTTAAGTTTAGTATGGTGAATCACTAGCCAACATGTTGCTCTCCCAAACATTGAGTGGTTGCCTATGGTATGAGAACACGTCACCAATGAAGGTTTTTTGCAGTTTGTAAACTCTTTTATGTCTAAATTAAACTTTATTATCCACAATGAAGTATTCATTATAATCATTCCTTTAGTCAAAGGGTCACTACAATTGCAAAACAACACCAGAGTGGGAGACTAAATATGTATGTTTATAAATTATTTATTAATGTCTAAATATGTATGTTTATAGTATATTTATTAAATTTAAATATGTATGTTTTAAATTTTTTCCATTGTATGTATATTTATTAAATTTAAATACATGTATGTTTTAAAAAAATTTCATTGTATATTTTACAAATATTCTTTTACAAATTATAAGATAGATAGTAATGTACAACAAGAATTTTCAGAATCAACAATCTGTAAAATAATATTAATAACTTATGATACTCTAATATTACATATGTAAAAATGGATTTTTAAATTTAATTCCTAAAGATTTGTAATTTTTATAAAATAAAAAAAGTTTGAAATACAAACTTGAACAGTTTGAAATTTTTATAAAATACAAAATGTTTGAAATGATTGTGACTTGGCAGAGGTGATCATTCACAATGTAGAGTTTATAAATAAAAACACAGAGATGTACCCAAGTTCAAGCAATTAAAAACACAGAGAGAAATCAAAGTTTTAATCAATCAAGCTGCAAATGTACTCATTCATAAGAAGGCACAAAGACTAAGCATTCATCCATGAATCAATCAACTCAGAGATAAGTAAGGGATAGACAATAGAGCAAATTCTTATCCTTCACTCATCATCCATGCATAGAAAAACGAAGCATTTGAATCTATAGGTCTTTAAACACTGAAGTGACGACCATCGATTCAGCTTCTGGCCGATTGCTCAGGCACAGACTGATGACTAATGGGACAAGGGACATAAGATAAAAAAAAAAACTTTTCATAATAATCAATAAAACCCACACAGAGAAGTCATTGGAATCAGAAGTTGGGTTCGCCAAGGGATTGTCATTCAACTCAGAGGTTTATAATTCACAATGCAAAATTTATCAATAAAAATGCAGAGATGTACCCAAGTTCAAGCAATTAAAAACACAAAGAGAAATCAAAGTTTTAATCAATCAAGTCACATAGGTACTCATCCATAAGAAGGCGCAAAGACTAAACATTCATCCATGAATCAATCAACTCAAAGATAAGTAAAGGGATAAAGAGCAGGGAAAATTCTTATCCTTCACTCATCATCCATGCAAAAAAAAGCAGGACATTTGAATCTATATGTCTTTAAACACCGAAGTGATGACCGTCGATTCGGCTTCTAGCCGACTGCTTAGGCACAGACTGATGACTAAAGGGATAAGGGACAAAAGATAAAACCACAATCTTTTCATAATAATCAATAAAACCCACACATAGATGTCATTGAAATCAGAAATTGGGTTCACCAAGGGAAATCAATTCAGAAAAACAACAAGCAAGGGGATTACAAATACAAGTTAATAATTTATTAATGGTAGGAATGAGAAACTTATCTTTAAGCACAATTTATTAAATTCCCTATAGTCTAGGACCATCCTTTGAGACTTATCCTTCTTTTTTACTGAGATCACTAGAGAAGAGAATACATTCTTGTTGACACACATGATTTCAACTTCTAACATGTCTTTATCCATTTACTCTGTCTCACTCTTTTGAGAATATAGAAAGCAATAAAGTCTAACATTGAGTGAATAACTACCCAAAATTAACTCAATAGCATATTCATACTCTTTGAACATGGTTGAATCCATTAAGACCACATATAAATTCCTTATAACATTTCTTTAAGATTCATTAAAAGTTCCCTATGGTTGGATCCACTAGAAAAACATATTAGAACATTTCTTTAAGATTCCTTAAAATTTCCCTATGGTTGGATCCACTAAGACCACATATAATGCAATGCATTAGAATCCCCAAAACAAAGAGTAAATAATCTTCATAACCTCACACACCCACTAATAACATCAACATGTTTTAATCACGAGGAGGTGAAGGTCTTGCATGAACATGGATTATATGCCATTGATAAACTTCCCATTATCATTGTTTATGTCATTGAGTTTTTATACTAATTCCTTTATTGTCAAGTTACATTGGATGGGTATGAGGGTTGCTCGTATTCTAATATAAATTAAGATGAGGTGGAGCAAATGTAATATTTGCGAGGCTTAGTTGGAGTTAGAAATATAGATAAAATATAATCATATAAGGTGGAAATTCACGTTGATTGAGAGCAATCATGACAATAATTTCAAATGTAAGTGCATCATAACCTATTGTAAACATAGTAATGTGAGTTTTAATGGGATACATATTTTGAAGAAGATGCAATTGAGTGATACTTAATTGTCACAAAATTTATGGTGGTAATGAAGCCTATTTCTACAAATAGGAATGTGAGTTTTAATGGCGTATATATTTTGAAGAAGATGCAATTGAGTGAGTCTTAATTGTCACAAAATTAATGGTTCCAAATGGTAATGTCTACAATGATGCTAATGGAGTAGTTTAGGTGATATTCTTACATTATCTTTGTGATCTAAAAAATGTTTTTCTAGGATGTTTTGTTTTGAAATTCGATCATTCAATATATTTTCCATATTTTCCAACATGCATAGTTTACTTGTTATAGTGTATAATATATGATGGTTAGCTGGGATACTGCATAGGATCTTCTCGATAAATATGATAAATATTATAGTGAGTTAAAGGTTAAATATTTAATAATAATATTGTTTCTATCTAAAGCAGGTCATTATTTCTAATTCTAAGACTTTAAAAAAACTAGTGATATTTTGAAAGGGGCATACAAAGAAGCTGAAAATAATGGTAGAAGTGAAGAATTATGGATTTAGAAAACTCTAGAAACTTATTGAAATTTTAACTGTCAAAACTTATCTTATGTTATACAAAAATAGAAGACGACTAAACAAAGATTAAAATTATTTTCAAAATGACAGTATATCAAATTGTCTAAACACTGATATATATTTTCTTCTAAAAGCAAAAGTGACTTATCTAATCACACCTTGGATAATGAAACACCTTCCTAATCCTGGAATTCATTGTTTACTATACAACAACTTGTTATGCATTTAATCTTGACACATAAGAAATCTTGCTTTACGAAGTGTTGCACTTTTATCTGATCACAGATTGGATAATGTTATATTATATAACATATGAACTGTGCAAATGTTATATTATATAACATATGCACAGTGCATATGTTATATAATATAACATATGCACATTGCATATGTTATATAATATAACATATGCACTGTGCATATGTTATATTTAAACATTGATCTATAATTTCTTCTAAAAACAAAAGTATTTAAACTCAAACAGACTTCAAAGACTCAAAACAAAGATTACAAAGGGAGACATAAGTAGAACTTCATAAAAAAGTGTTTGACGGCCGTGAAAATTCCTAAAATTTAAGCCATGTTAGGCAAAGGAAACAAAAGTAGTTGAATTTTGGCACAGAGGTAGCCCCCCGCGACCAAGTCAAAGTCCACTGACCCCGTGGCCAAGTCTTTGGCGTGCCCATGGCTTGGCCACAAGGTTGGCCCCCCACGACCAAGTCACAGTCCAGTGGATTGTGACTTGGCCACGGGGGGCCAGCTCTGTGGCCAAGAAGTTGGCGTGCCCACGATTGCCCCCCCACGGCCAAGTCATAGTCCAGTGGACTGTGACTTGGTCGTGGGGGCCCAACCTTGTGGCCAAGTCATTGGCATGCCCACGGATTGGTTACAGGGGGCACCATTTAACTTAAAATTAAAATTAAAAATTAAAACTAAAATTAAAATAAAAAATTACAATTGGAATTTTGAGCTTACCTGAAGCTCGGCTCGCCTAACCGCCCACCAACACAACAACACAACCACTTGAAAGAGAGCCCACCAACAAGACATCCATGCCAACACCATGTCTGCACCAACACCACAACCACTCACAGTCCACTCACAGTCACTCAAATTCCACTCACAGTCATTCACAATCACTCAGTCATTCACAGTCTGTGCCAACACCACTCACAATCACAGTCGGGAAGAGCTGAGAAAAACGTTACATTTTCAATGTCCGAATAATATATAAACAGTTTTTCGGCCGAAAGAATGTTTCGACCGGAAGAATAGTTCGGCCGAAAGTATAGTTCGTCCGAAAGAATAGTTCGGACAAAAGAACTTTTCGGCCTAAATTTCTTTCGGCCGAAAAGATATTGCCGGATGGAAAAAATCCATCCGACTAAATTTCTACACGAAAATCGAGGGTGCCGTCACTATACCGTTCGATTTGACTTTCCATAGTTCGGCGGAAAAAAATATATTTCGACCGAAAAACAATATTAGTTCGGCCGAAACAATGTTTTTTGGAATTTTGGAGATCAGATTGCCACGAAAGTGTTACCCACCTCCGTGAATTTACCCTGCATTTATATAGTCCCAGTGAACCTAATGATTAAGAACATGTATTTCCTCCTAAGAGATCACAAGTTCAAATCCAAAGAGAAGTAAAGCAGATAAACCTTAGTAAACTTTACTATGATAAAATAAAATAAATTAAATTTAAAATTAAATAAATAATATATTAACTAGAATTTACTCTTAATTTAAAAAAAAAAAAAATATATATTAATAAATTTCTTTTCATTTTTAAAAAATATTTAATATGTATTTACACTTATTATAACTCATCTTAAAATTAATCTTATAGTTTTTTATAAGATTTCTTAATATGCTTTTTAAAATTTAAACTTTTAATAGATTTATCTAAATTTAATTATTCTTTCAATTTTAAAATTTTCCCATATCTTTTTGCTATCACTATCTTATCTCAAATTGGCATAAAGCCTAGCGTTTATATATTGGATACACCAACTCTATATACAAGTAAGTAATGCGCGAGCAGGTGAGCAAAAGTCTGATATAAGAGTTGTAAAATTGTTTACATTAATTTTTAATGCAAAGGTTGAGTTTGTGCTACAAATTGTGAGTGTTGTAGCATCATTTGTATAATTTCTTAAAAGAGCCGAAACCCATGAGTCCACTCAAAGGTACCAGGTTACCCATTTTCTTTTCTTGTTCTTATTTTCATCTTCATTACCAGAACTAGATTTTATTTTGTTATCACATAAATAACTAAGTTATTTCTTTGTTAATTTGAACGACACGTTCTTCTTTTCGTATAGTTTTTAGAGAAGAGGACAACATATAGACAATAGATCTTTCTTGTCTATGTATCATTCCTAATAAGGTAGCCACAAGCTATACTTTGATTAGAATTGTCAATTTTCCTTTTGAAGAAATTTAATGGGTTATGTTATTTGATTTATTTTTATAAATGTAATGTTAGAATATAATTTTTTTTTCCACAAAAAATTTCACTATAGAGAAATATAAACTATTCAAATACAAATTGACTTTTACTGATAACTTCAACATACATTCAAAATAGATTTCCCAAAAAAACCAGAAGTTGGTACTATCCATTAAAATGGCATCCTAGACATCCTATCCGGAATCCGCAAAATAGATCGCTAATGACTTTAGAATATAGTTTCAACATAGTCTTCTAAAACATAGAAATGACCATCAGAGACGACTAGAACCTAGAAAATATCTTAGAATATAATTTGCTCCTTGTGATCATTTTTATTAAATATATACAAAATATAGGATTTGTGGTTTGATAGAAGTTAATCTATAACGTAGAATTCATTGAACCTAATCAATTCAAGTACCCGTGTTTTACACAAACAATGCACAGTGCCTCACAAGTACATAGAAAACCCTGGTTGATAAGATTAACTATACAATGTTCTTAGTTGAATTGAAAACATATAGAATAACTCATGAATATCTTCATATATCTCATCCATGGATGCATTTTGATCCATGGCAACAAAAGTGTTATAGATCAACTTATTTATCCCTTCATTCTCAACAAGATA
>SNQJ01S0067714.1:2721-27653 GCA_010110895.2 Picea sitchensis | reverse complement strand
TCTTAGTTGAATTGAAAACATATAGAATAACTCATGAATATCTTCATATATCTCATCCATGGATGCATTTTGATCCATGGCAACAAAAGTGTTATAGATCAACTTATTTATCCCTTCATTCTCAACAAGATAGTGTTTTTTTTTTCCATGGGATTAGTTTTAATTCTATCTCCCTCACCATCTCTACTACAAATTGTAGCGATATCATTTCCAAGGATAAGTGTTTTTTCTTTATAATTACAAATAAATAAATATAATCAAATATTAAAATATTAAAACATTTAAAAAAAAAGACAAAAAAACATGTTTTTTCTATCTTACCAAGGAGTAATATTTGGTTCCCCCTTCCACGTGCCCATGCTCTAAGGAAAGTTTTCTAATTGTTCACCTATTTATTATTCTTCTCGTTATTCCTTTTCATTTTGTGCAAGGGAAATAACATTTACCATCACCAATATCACGAAGTTTGGGATGATTCTAAGATGATTTTTCACTATTGCTTGTATGTGTAGAATTTGCATTCTCAAGATCAACATCTGTGGTGAAAGCCAATGCTTCTTTGATTACATCCTCCAATATGTAAATTGCCATTCATATTCCATTGGAATGGTTTGTCACAACAAATTTTATAAATTTTTGAAGCCTATTATTAGGCAATACTTTAATTAAGGTTCATATTTAATATTACTAGCTCAATGCATGAATATAATGAAATAATTGAAACTGAAATGAAAGAAGCTAATAAAATAATACACCATCCACATAATGAACACAAGATGTACCCTGGGAAAACCCAATATGGAAAAAACCCAACTAGAAGGTGAGGCCCATGCTTTTCTTTTTTCTTCTTAGTTATGAAATGAAAATATAAAGAAAGGGACACTCACTATGGAGTTGCCATGGACACTATGGTTATTATGGTTGTTGTCACATCCCCACAGTGTACCTTACAATCCTACACCTATTGAGGGCTTGTGACACCGCACCGTTTCTCTCTTGGCTGCTTGGTAACACCAAATATGCTTCATCCATAATACACCTCTTCACCTAGAGAATACCCATACTCCGTTCTAGGCTACCAACAAGTCACACTCCTACTCTAGTGTAACTCTTGTATACTTAGAAATTCATTAACTTCTTTAACACTTAGTCATTTTTAAACATACATCCATGAGAAACCAATAGAATTATGGAAAAACGAAAGACAAAAACAGAAATAATGCGGGAGACTCAAACCGTTCCTAACACCCAGTTAAGTCTTTGTTATTGCAAAACAATTACAACATGAGCACTACCAGGTTGGTTTACAGCAGGGTGGAGTCAAACGACTCGCCTCACCTCGCTAAGACAATCATACACATATCATCACTAAGACTTTTTGTTGCAACTATCACCACAACCATATGCAATGCACCTCATATGTGCCTCCAACCATAGACTTTTTCTCTCTTCATTTCCACAGAATCTGCCTCTTTATTTCCGCAGACTTCAAAAATTTCGGTTCTACCTCGAACATGCCTCAAATAGAGTTGCATTTCAAGACTTAGCCAAAATATGCCCATGAGAAGTTCGCTCAAAGTTTTCAACTGAATCCTCCTCAAGGTAGCACAAGTCCTCCCAAGTGGAGCGACTTGGCTCCTTGAGGGATCTCGCCCTCTTCATCTGCCTCAGAATCGCAGAGCTCTCTTTGTCTTCTTATCTTCAAATCTTACCAAGTTTCCCTCATTGGTTGTACGACCTTGTTCTCTTATAATCTCTCCAAAAATCATTATCGCGAACCATCACGCCCTTTGGGGGTGTTGCGCCCCTTCACGAACTCATGTCCAGAAAAATTTTCATGCCCCTTCGTGGACCCGATCGCCTAAACGATCCCATGTGCTCATAAACCATCGTTCCCATTGAGATTGGCATGCCCAACCTTGGTGCACCCCTCATGCCGAAGTGCACCATATGTCATACCGAATCCTCCTCTTGGGTCTGTGTGCCCCTTAGGTGATTTGGGATGACTCTCCTAAGTGCACCCCCCTTGCCTTAACCAATTTTCCTTTTTTGATGGAGCGCCCAAGTCTTTCCCTCAACTCTTCGTCAAGCCATCATTCATTTGACTTGCGTCAAAAGGCACCTTGGGTGGAGTCACCCCTTGTCATGTCGCGTGCATAAGGAACCCCAACTCTCCTCTATATGAAGAATTGTGTCTCCTCATTCGCACCGAGCGTCCTGCTTTCCCGATTTGGAATATGGTGGAAGTGCACACGCCTGAGTTGAGCTCCCAAGGCCTTGCATCCTCCCCCACCTCAAGACGTTGTCGTCCTCGGTAACATCCACAAAATATGAAATCTCCAAGTCTCTTCCCAACTCGTGCCTCCATTGCAACTAAATTTGCTAGAAACTCCAAGTTTCGTGTCAACTGGAAACCTCAAAATTCTGTCAAAGTGGAAACCCCAAGTTTCCAACTCACACTACAATCATTCACAACCTTTTCAACCATCCACACTTCCCTACCCAAGGTTTTGCACCACCAATTGTCTTCTATGATGGAAATACGTCTCCTCCCCAACTCTATCCACAATGTCTAAGCTGGCACTGCCCCGCTACGACGATCACTCTCTATTTCACTGTTGTTGTTGCTTCAACCTCAACCAAAACTTAAAAAATGTCTAAGTGTTGAAGTCCCATGATATTGCTAGTGCGCCCATACTTCAACCAATCCTGCTAGGTCTTTGCACACTGATATCCCTCATGCCTTGGATTGATTAGGTAGTTATTCCAATCATTTCTCCCAACTCATGAGAATGCACTTCCTCATTCCTGAACTTAGTCTTTTATGTCACATCTCCGTCACTTTTTCCAACTCCAAAGACTAAGGAAAGTGTCCATCCTTTCCTCATCGTTTCTTCCATCGTATGATCTTCTTCAAGGAGATCATCTACAATGTCTAAGTGTCGCACTTCGAACCTACTAGTGCATCCGTAGTCTGAATTCTTTCCGTAATTTGGTCCATCCGTGCAACAATATCATACCAAGGCAAGGTCACCCCTCACCTTGCTGCACTATGAAGTCACACCAAAACAAAGTCTTCTACGACAAATCAACTCCACTGTCCACCTCATGGAATAGATATCCAATCTACCCTAAAAACTACACGTCTAGATTGCCTTTTGATGCAGGAGCATCTCTCCACGCAGCCAGCCAACCAACCACGTCAGTGCGCATGTATTCAAATGATGAAAGGGAGGCGCAGCCTCATTTAAATTTGAAATGAATTTAATTTAATGCTTTTAGGCTGGTGAGCCATAGAAGCCGTGCCTTTGAGCAGGCGTTAGGTAGATCGGCTTTAATGCCAAGATCGGCTGAGATCTAGATCCAGGCGTTGGACTAGACAACCATTGAATGTAATTGAATAGAGTAGGTAGACCTGGAGGGAAGCGCTCGAAGAGCCTCCTCAGGAAAAAGAGGTATCAGATCTCATTTGGAGAGTGGTAGAGTTAGATGAGTTAGATAGGAGAGAAGAGAAGAGCCAGAGGAGAGCTCAGGAACACCATTGTAAAGATACAGGCATTTGCCATTTTAATATAATCAGAAGCAGTTTTCCTGCACATGTTCTGTGTTATATGGATGTCTGTGTGTGTTCTTTATGTATGTTGTGAATGTATGTATGTTAGGCATTTGCAGGGAGTCTGTTTGATTTCAGGGTTGAAGGTCTTTGAGGTTTCATGTCAGGAGGGCATGACAGAGTGTTGCGGTCTCTGAATACCAGTGCACAGGGGATGCACTTCTGAACTCTGCGGAGTCAGACAAAGATGTGTCGAGGCACAAAAGCTGGAATCATCAACTCAGGAGGAAGACCTCAAGGTTGCTGAACACCTTGGAGGTAAGGTTGTGTATGTGAAACATAGTTGCAGACAGAATTCTGCTGTGAATTCTGTAGAGCTCTTCCAAGTGGGCATTGAGCGTGGGCACAGTGGTGCATTGAATAAGAAGAACTCTGCCGTGAGTTCAGAAAGAAGACAAAATATTTGAGGAGTTCTGTAGAAGCTCTGCCAGGTGGGCATTGAGCAGGTGCAAGGAGTGCACATGAGAAAGGGACAGAACTGTTGAACGTTCTGTGGAAGAGGAGAACTCTGCCAGAAGGGCATCGAGATGTTGTGCAGATAGGCACAGGAAAGGAGAGAACTCTTTGAGTTCCATGAATTGAGGAAGAGTCCATTTGGGAATCTTCACTGGGTTGTTGAATACCCAGAAAGACTCAGCAATTTAGTCGCTGGAACAGAGGACAGCCAGGAGAGCGTCGATTTTCTCCATCTATGGGAGAAGAAAGATAAAACCCCCTCAAGGGATCTGAGTGTTTGCTGAAGCTCAGAAGGGATAACACTTTGTGTGCGAGAGACTCCGTAGTGGAACAGAAGTTGAAGAATCCTTTGAGGATTCAGAAGGAGAAGAAAAGCTCAGGAGGAGTAAGCGTTTGTACACGCGTGGTGAAGCTCAAGGTTCGGGAGCCCGTTGGGGAAAGAAGATAAGGTTTGAGGCCTTGAAGGAATTGAATTTCTTCCGAGTGTTGGGAAGGAAGCACAGAAGTTCGAGGGAGCACAATTGCCATCAGATGGGCCGACAGATTCTGGAACGTTGATTTTCACGTCCAGGAGGAGCGCGCAGGAGAATTAACATGAGTCGTCAAATCTTGGATCAGATCGGCGACAGCCGTCGGATCTGCTAAAGCTGCGAGGGAGTTAACCTCGTAGACAGGAGAAGAAATCCCGACAAAAGGTGTGGAGGCATCGGGATATCGGGAATCGGCATATCGGCATTCCCGTTGATCAGAAGTCGGGGAAATTCATCATGGAAAACCCGATATAATCGGAACCATCCATCTGCAAGGACAGGTGGCAAAGGATCGAGCGTCATCGACACATCGGGAGTCTCGAGATTGAGGGTTCGAGGCCTGTTGAACCCTGAAACTGCGAAAAAAGACCACAACCGTGGATATCAGATAGGACGCATGTCAAGGATCCGAGAGGAGTCGGAGTTCGGCACTTCGTGAACTCCGGAGGCAAAGAAATCGTCGCATTTAGAATCGCGAAATCGCGATACGCGATTTCCCGATCGTGACGGAGGTGGGCCACAGAGGAGCCTAGCAAGGAGGACAGGTGGCAGATCAAGGGTCGAGAGTCGTCGGAGGACCAACACATCGGGAATCAGTAGATCGGTATTCCCGTGGGCAAAGGATCGGGGAAATCCATAGTGGAACCCCGATACAAAATCTGGGCTGTCCATTCTGGTGGGACGCATGTCAGAAATCCGGAGGAAGTCGGGGATCGACATATCGAGAGTCCAGAAGACGTATGCACATTTACATTAGAAACCCCGAAACCCTGACGAGGGGTAAGGTTGTGGTAACGGGAGCATCGGTCACATGGACTGAGGGTCTAGCCCAGAGGCCAACTAGGTGAAGGCGCATCGAGGATCGGAGAATCGTGAGTCCAAAGGACTTGTGCATCGCGACATCGAAAACCCCGAAACCCCGATATGAACGTAAGACTGCAGTCTTATGGAAAAATGGTCACATGGACCAGGGCCTAGCCAGGAGGGGCTAAGGCAGTAGAAGCATGCATCGACAATCGGAGATTGGGGATTCACAAGGACAGAGGTTTGTGACAGCGGGAAGCATGAAACCCCGAAGCCCGATAACAGTTTCCTGTGGGGAAATTGTTCCCGGCTAGTGCAGGAGGCCGTGCAGAGAGGAAAGAAGGAAGACCTGTGGGTCAGTTTTCATCAGGGATTCCACTAGAGGAATCTAAAGAGCCGCTTCGGCTCAGCAGAAAGGGATTTAGAGTCGATCCTGTGAGCAGGAGGTCGGGAGAAGACCCTGCGGGGCGATAGAAGGACCTCGTCTGCATCACCTTTGCTTCACCACTTCATCACCCGACCATGATATCGCGTCTTACTCTCTATGCCTTGTAATGGTTAGGCTTCACCCTCAACCATGCTTCCCAAAGAAAGAGAAACCCACATGCCCAAGCAATCTCTTCATGTTGCAATCTACATGTTCGCACAATCCTCCAAATGAAGGCAAGACCTCAACTCACCTCCTTTGATCAAGTCACCTCAATGAAACTCAACATCTGCGATGAGTGTGGCCAACATGCCTACACTCCTTAAACGTCCCAATGAATAATCCAAAACGCTCCAAGTAGAATGAGTCACCTCAAAGAACTTTCGTGCCTTAATCACGTTCAAACCAATACTTTGCCAACTTCAACTAATGACCCTCACCAAATCTATGAGTCATCACACAATTGTCCGCAAGTCACTAAGGTGTGTTATGTCTCATCCATTGTCCCATACCAAAGGCGAGTGAAAACCTCCCAAGTCACTTGGTCTGCATTCTACCCATTTAGATTGACTATCAACAATTCTTTGTTGACTCCTTTGTTGACTCCATCTGTCTCTTGGAATGCAATTTCCTTGCACCTCTGCAAGTGTCTAAAACTATGGAACTATCATCACAACTATCAAGTCATCGTATGGCCCAATGAATCTGGATAAGGCACCAAAAACTAGGGCGCCTCACCCATCCTCTCAACTTAGCAGGAACAAGTTTCATTTCTCCCTTCACCACATCAACCTATCCGACACACCTCATCAAGAGTTAGGAATCTCCCCCAAGCCACCTCCACAGCTACATCTAAATCTTCCTAATCCCACCACAAGACACATCTAAGAAGGTCCCCCCAAGCTCTCTGCACATTCACCTCATCAAGGCATCCCAAACTGCTGCAATACTTCTTTGAATCAACACCACTCAAGCTACCCTCAAGTCTATCGATTTTCACCACAAAGACAAAATGCACTTGAGCCACCAACTCATCTGACTTCTCTTCAAAGAACCACTACAAGAAAAATATCCTCTAGCAGAGGTTTTTGCAGAAGCCCCTTATAAAAATATCCCAAAAATCCATTTATAGCCGAGGACACTGGCAGAGGTTTTAGCAATTTTTTTATGGTGCTTTTATAAATACATAACACATCGGTGCATTTTCTACTACGGACGCACCATTTCTCTCAAACATGGCACACCGTGGTAGGTTTATTTCAAAAAAAAAAATACTCTGGTGCGCTACTTAAATATTGACGCACGAGTGCACACCATTGCTATAAAAAATGGCGCATCATGGTAGGGTTATTTTAAAAATAAATATACTCTGGTACGCTACTTAAATACTAACACACTGATGCGTCTAATAATCGAGTGTATCGTAATAGGGTTAAATAAAATAAAAATGATTGGTTGTAAAATTCATTTTTACCCTTTTCAGTGTTGTAGAGCTCTCAAGCACCGATGCAAATTTTTCTTCTTTGAGGCACCTTGTCGTCATTGCTTCCCTTGCTTTCCTTCCTTCCATCCGTTGCTCATTGCATGGCTTTCAAATTTTGCTAAATGGTGGGTAAATTTGTTTTTTTGGACTACGTGGAAACCATGCATACATTTCCTCCTCGACGAGGAAATGTCCAGATAATGTCTTTATTTCTTTAAAACTTAAACTTTTTCGGATTAAAATTCAAAATTCAGTTAAATTTCCGCTGTTTTTAATTTTCTTTTTCTCCATGATGCGTTCGAGTCGTTCATCTCGCATCGTGGATGGTGCACCATGAAAATTTACAAGGTGCACTGAAACACCATGTCTATTTTTTTTTTGGTGGCGTGTTTGTAAACTCTAACGCACAGTGTGTTGGGTAAACTTTAACGCACTGGTGCGTAATTTTACCGATGCACCACCTAAAATAATATAGTTGATTTTTCGTGGTGCATAGAAATAACGTTAACTCACCGAGGTGTTACATTAAATGATGCACTGCATAAATCATATATATTATTTTATGCGATGCGTTGGTAAACTGACGCACCAGTGTGTTAATGATTACCCAATGCACCGCCGTAAAAAAATAGAGCCTAAATGCCAAAGTACCATAATTATCAATTTTAAAAAAATTATTTGTGTGGTGCATCGCCTTTCCTGTAACGTACCAGTGCATGTTGGGAAAGGCTACGCACCAGAGTAACAAATTTAAAAAAAATGGTTTTACGGTGCTTTAGGATTTTAAGTTTTTATTATTTTAGGTGGTGCACCGATTAACCTTAATGCACTGGTGCAATAAGGTTATACAACACACTGTATAAAATAATATAACAAATTTTATATGGTTCATTATGTTACATGTGTGCACCGTCGACGGTGCTCACAAGTAATATACACACCGCAGGTGGTGCTTCACTGTTTTTTGGGTGCACCGGTGATGAAATTTACTTATTTTTTGAAGAAAGTTATTTTTCTGTATTTATAAATAAATTTGTCATTTACTATTTTTTATTTATTTATAAGAAGTTTGTGTGTCCTATAGAAATCATATGAAATTCAACAGGATCCTTTTTCATTTTGCATTTACACATTTGGAGTGCCCTCTAAAAGGCTTTCAATTCTGTATTTAAACAACAATGACACCATTATTGTATTGTAGTAGGTATTGTATTTTCCAAAAATACTCCTCTTGAAATCCAACCATAAAAATGGAGACTTGTACCACTTGTTTGTACATATGGTTTATTTGGTAAAATATGTTTAAACCACATGTTTCTATAAAATTTTAAACTTTTTATATTTTTAAAATTTATTGTTTTTTTTTTAACTTTTAATGATTCTATAAAATTTTAAACTTTTTATATTTTTAAAATTTATTATTTTTTTTAACTTTTAATGATAGATTCCTTAATCTATGTGAGACAACTTATTATTTTATTAATTTGTTTATCACTAATTAATATCTCTAAACACTTTACCATATTTGATCAATGAAAAGTAATTAAATAAAATCTCACAAATTCCTTACTCATAACCATTTAACTTTTCTTCATTTAAAAAACCCAATAGTTTAAAAATAATTCATTTAAATAACATTTCTTACTTTACGTGTCTTTGAAATATGGACCCAATACATTTATCAAGAATACCATGACGAAATTTCCTTTAAGGAGAAATTCCTAAGAAAGATGTTTCTTAGAATACCCTAAGAAATTTCCTGAAAGGGGGAATTCCCAGGAAGGATGTTTGTTGAGATATGGATGGTGTTTCAAAGTGTTGACTTGGAATCATCTTCATCAAGAAAATATGTGTTTTGGAAATAGAATGTTTGAAGGTCATTATTACATGTAATGTTGCGTGATCGTGACATTTTCCCAATTTCTATCATTACGTTTACTTGTGCTTTCAATTTCTTCACAAATCTGCGACACATGGAGAACGAGTAATAAATAGGAAGAACTAGAATCGTGGAATGAGAAAATACAATAAAAAAATTTGGTTGAAACATATGGTCCATCTTCAAATTGATGGAAGATAAAATTCAAACATTTAATTTCTACAGAAAAAAGGGAAAGCGGGATTTAATCTCTAAAGGTGTAAATCTTTAACCTTTTCTCATGTTTTGGACTCTAAAAAAGATTTTCACCTAGAGAGATTGGATCCCTTTTGATACTTGATAGATCGGAGGTTAAAATGAATCTATGCTGGTAAATTAAATAATAGTAAAAAATAAAATATTATGTAATTTATAAATTAAATAATAATTACTAAAGAAAAGTAAAATCTTATATAATTTTATTTTTGATAATACAAATATAAATTTTACATATTACAAAATATAATCAAACAAAATTAAAATTATACTTGATTAATGACAAGAAATAAGACACTCAAGTAGTCGGAGTGGAAAAAACTACGGAGGGATGGAGTCGCTCTATGGAAACCCTAGCCACAGGCGGTTTAGGTTTACTTCCTCGGGTCAACAATTCTCTCTTGCTCCTAAGTCATGCCTATCCCTCTGCACAGTTTTTTCTGGGAGCTCTGAAGGTTAGTAGACATGGATGAGCTAGTAGATTATGGTTATGACCTTACAAATGGACAACTTAACTGGAATCTGCCAAATGGCACTTTATATGACATTGTCTTGCCAATTTTGTCACCTCTTGTCGGAAGTGTGAGGGATGCTCTATCGCTGGACCCAACTCAAAAGTATTTCCCGGTTCTCCAAATGTTTCCTCCGGGTGGTGTTCTAGCTGCTTCAGATGCCGAACCTGTGCTCTCGAGGAATTTCTCCCCTTCTCCTCTAGAGGTTTCCTCAGACTCGTGGAGTTTAGTTACCTCTCCATCCAACCAGGGTCCTTTTCCTCCTCCCGTCCTATGGCATGATGAGAACCAGGCACTTCAGACTCTAGCACGCTTTCCTTTTCCTAATCAACCATGAATTCTTGGTGATTTTTTGTCTCTGCCCAGTTTGGTAAGTCCTCTTCTTGGCTAGAACCAATGCTTTTCCTCCTTTTCCATCCTGGAGCAAGACTTTCCCTCCACTCAGGATCTTAAAGACGTTTTGGCCCTTCCAACCTTCCCTTGCTCCACTGGTCGAGACCCCCTCCCTTTCTCCGCTCCTCCTCGCCAAGCCAACAAATTTAACCCTAGTAGCCATGATCCAGATTTTGTAATTGGAGAACCCTCGGCCCCGAAGTGGGAGAAAGCACATCCAGGTATTTCTTTAGTCCCTCAACCACTCTCTTTGGCCTTAGGAGACAACGTCATGTTACCAGAGGTTCCAGATCTTGCTGAGAACGTTGTGGTTGGACGCACAAATGGGAGGCATTTCAGCCCAGAAACGCTCACATAATGGGTCTCCCTTTCGTGGAAGGATTTGGGGATAAAATTGCCATCGGTTCATTCTCTAGCAAAAGGTTGGTTTATGTTCAAATTCCATTCAGCCATTGACGTGAACAGAATTCTCTGGGAACCATGGTGTCTGGATTCGACTCCCCTTCTATTGAAAAGATGGATCCCTTTCTTTGATGCATATAGGGAGAGGATCGATGAACTTCCAATCTGGGTGTGGCTTCCTGGGTTTCCGCCAGAATGTTAGAGTTGGAAATGTTTTGAGAAAATTGGAAATACTCTCGGCACCTTCATGAAGGAGGATATGTATTTCTCTACTTTAGGAAAAATTTCAGTGGCACAGATCCTAATATCCCTCAATATCAGAAAGGGTTTATCTGATACCCTTGAGCTCTCGCAGGAGGGAAAAATTTTCAGCCAGATGCTTGATTATGAGGGAATTCCTTTCAAATGCCATAGATGTCATAAGCACAGGCACATGGTGACAGATTGTCTTCTCCCCATGAAGCGTTGATTTCCGTAGGGGATGAATCATGGGAAAATGTCTACCCTTTCTTTATGTCTAGGTCGAGGTGTGATTACGCCTCCTCCTCTGTCGTGGGCCATGTATCGGGCTTAGAAAGAGGTAAACACCAAACAATCTGAGAAAGTCTTACAAATGACTCATTTGTTCCCCCAATTCGTTGAAGAGGAAGGAAACAAATAACTTATGGAAGAAGTATCATAAAAATAATTAAAAGAAGTTCTTCAATACTTTTAAAAAGATAAAAGCCCAGGCCCGAATGGATGGTCTATTGATTTCTTCATAGGTGTGTATGATTTCTTTAGCTCAGACCTACTCAAATTCATAGAAGAATCTAGAATCAATGGTTTTATACATCCCCCTTTTAATGCTACTTTCATAGCTTTAATTCCCAAGCAGGACGCTATTGAAAGCTTGGCTGACTATAGGCCCATCTCACTGTGCAATTGTATTTATGAAATTATTGAAAAACTTATCCTCTCAAGGCATCCTCTCAAATTCAATCTCTCAAGAACAATTTGGTTTTCTGGAAGGAAGACAGATCCATAAATAAATTGGGGTCACCCAGGAAGCCATGCATAGTATCAAGACACAGAAGAAAAAAGCGCCAGTTCTAAAGATAGACCTGTCAAAGGAATATCATTGGGTCAACTAGCTTTACTTGAGATTACTTCTTACACACTCGGGCTTTGGTTTCTCTTTTATAAATTAGGTTATGAGCTGCATCTCCTCGGTCTCCTTTGTTGTTCTCATAAATGGAGCTTCAACCCCTTTCTTCCAAGTCGAGAGAGGAATTCGTCAGGGGTGCCCTCTATCCCCTCTTA
Organism: Picea sitchensis; assembly: GCA_010110895.2. Taxonomy (NCBI): domain Eukaryota; kingdom Viridiplantae; phylum Streptophyta; class Pinopsida; order Pinales; family Pinaceae; genus Picea; species Picea sitchensis. The sequence continues at coordinate 15,597 of SNQJ01S0067714.1, read as the reverse complement.
TTTTCCTATTAGTGGCCAAGGGTCTAAGTAGGGATCTTAAGGAATCCAAAAGCATCATATCTTTTAATGGTATACCTATTACCCATCTCCTTTCTCTAACTCCCTTGTTGTTTGTTGATGATGTTCTAATTTTATGCAATGGCCTAAGGGGTGATGTTGAACAATTGAGAACCATTTTAGATCTTTTCAACAGAGCTATAGGCATGCAAATAAAAACTCAAAATCTACTCTCTCTACACATCTAATGGCTCTAGAAGAAGTCCTCTTTTATAAAGGTCTTTTTCCTTTTTTGGAAAATCCACTTGATGGAGTAAAATACCTGGGTTTTCATCTAAAACCAAACTCTTATACCAAAGGGGACTGGAATTGGTTATTATCAAATCTTGAGAAAAGGTTAAAATCTTGGAGTTTCAGGTGGTTATCTCCAGCTGACAGGCTAATCTTGGTAAAATCAGTCCTGGACGCAATTCCAATGTATTGGTTATTTATGTCTTGGATTCCAAAGGGAACGTTGGAAAAAGATAAGGAAATTATGCTTCAAATTTCTGTGGGGAGGTCAGAAGAAGAGTTTTGTCATGCCTTGGATCAAATGGGATGCATTAGCTTTGCCAAAGCTGTTGGGGGGTTGGGGATTAAAAAATATACATTGCTTCTCCACCGCTCTTGGAACAAAAACAGGGTGGAGACTTATCTCCTCCTACAATTTATGGTCCAAAGTCATTCAACAAAAATATATCAATCCAGATTCAGTGGTGGATTGGATTAGAAGGCCGAAAAAAATTCACCAAAAAGGATCCATCATGTGGAAAGCCTTGGTAAAATCCTTCGATGTTATCAGTTAAGATTTGTCTTGGAAGGTAGGAAAATGAAACTCTCTCAGGCTGGGTAGGGATCCTTGGGTGGGTGAAAATGGCCAACACTTAGTTCCACAGAATCTAATAGACAACCTTCACGAAAGAGGTTTATTTCATCTTAATCAAATTGTAGATGATCAACAAACTTCAATCTAGAACCAAGGCTGGCAAGATGCACAAGCTATTAACTTGGAAGAACACTTTATAATTCCTTGGAATGAGTATATTAGGGTACTCAAATTAAGCCATATCAGAATAAATGATCATGAAGATGAACTTCTCTAACAGCTCCGTCCCTTCGGGGTATACTCTCGAAAAGAGGGTTATAATTTGTTGATGTCTTTTTTCCATCAACAAGTTCCTGAATGGTGGTGGAAGGGGATATGGAAAGCAAAATGTCCCCTCAAGGCTAGAATGTTTATGTGGTGTATTTTAAAGAAAAAGGTCCCTAATTGGGCTAGGATGAAACTCGGGGGTTTAGAAGGGCCAAGATGGTGTCCCTTGTGCAAGGGAGAGGAGGAATATTCATCACATATTTTTCTGGGTTTTCCTTTTTCTACACAAACATCACGAAATGTCTCTTTTGTTTTAGGTCAATCCTTCTCTTGGTACATAACACCCATTGAAGAAGCCTGGAAGTTGTGGGTACAAAACCATAGATACAAACAGTTCAAGGCACTTTCCCTCCTCATTATTTGGGAATTTGGATTGCTAGAAATTTTGCTATATTTAAGGAAAAAGACTCCCTTCCTGAGCTTATTGTAGCCAAAAGCCTACCTATCCTAGCACATTTTCCACAAGAGAAAGATCTACCTCCCCCAAGGCAGGTAGTGGAAGAACACATTAACACCACTAGACCTTGGGATTTTTTTGATGGTGCCTCAAAAGACGATGGTTTTCTTTGTGGGGGAGGGGGCATCCTCCACCTTTCTCCAACACACTCTTTTAAGTTAAAGTGGGGTCCGGGACAAGGAACAAATAACTATGAAGAACTTATGGAATTAAAGCTCTCGCTCACTTTTGTTGGGGAAAACGGGCTTTATATCTTTAGATCTTTAGGGATTCTATGGTGGTCATCGATTGGATGAGGAAACCACAAAAAATCCACAACATAATTCTTGCTTCATTACTTGAAGAAGTTTTTTTACTTACAGATATATTTACAAATCTGTCTTTCAAACATGTCTACATGGAAAGAAATGGACAAGCAGACTCCTTATCTAAAGAGGGAACTTATATGGCTTACGGGAAGTGGCACATCATAGAGCTCTTGGATGGCAAGAGTTAGGAACATTATCATAGGCCCTTTATAGAACAACCAACTTGCATTGTATAAAGGGTTTTTTTGTCCACTTTTTGTATATAGAAAGGAGTCTTAAAGTGCACAAGAATCAATAGCAACAATTTCTTTACGGATAAGGTCTCTTGAGACACATATTAGCTCACTTTCAATCTTATTTCTTTAGGGACAATTTTTGTGTGATATCAAAAGACTCTACTTCTAGATTATGGTTTTTACAACAAGACTAGGAGATGGAGCCTACTATGCTTAGAGAATTGTTTCTAACAATTGTTGGTCTATCATGTGCACTAAGATTTTATGGGACTAAATGTATATATTCACATGCATTCTTCAGAATGTAAATTTTATACTTAATAAAATTTAGGCTTTTTTCCTTTGGAAAAAAATTTATAATTATAATTAAAAATAACTTTAAATAATTTTCTTTTATCCTTTTTAGAATTAAAATAAATAAATCAAAACAACCTCATTTAAAGTTTTTTTCCATAAATCTTAATATTGTGTCATAGTTTTAGCAAACTATTCGTGAATACTTTGTCCATCAACCATTTAATGGATTCAAGCTCTGCTCTTATGTTAAAAGGAAACGTCAATAAAATTCTTCATAATTTGATACATCCAATTCGATAAAAAAAAATATCATTTTTACATAGTTTATTTAGCTCTGTTATGTATATATTTTGAAGTGGTCTAAATAGTATATAAACATAGTTTGATTGGTCCTAAATACAGAGCCATTTGAAAGTCCAAGAACAAGCTTACCCTCCACAATTTTATTATTAAGATAGGAGAATTCCAACTAAGCAAGATCTGTGTTCACATTAATTTTAATGTCTATTTCAATAAGCATTTGAGACCATGGATAACCACATCTATAAAGGATGATTTTGATTTGGTAGCGAGCTTCGTATAACATAGGAAAACATTCAGGGAAACAAGAGAAATAATCATTTGCAAACTGGAGAGAACGTGAAATGTTCTTGCATAAGAACATAAACTACAGTTTTTGTGCAAACTAAGATATGAGTATAACCAAATTATCATATTTATTGATGATGCATAGACAAAATGAAATAAATTTAATAATGGAAAATTGTAAAAATAGTTCGATTATTTTTGGTATAAAAAAAAAAANAAAAATTATTTGTGTGGTGCATCGCCTTTCCTGTAACGTACCAGTGCATGTTGGGAAAGGCTACGCACCAGAGTAACAAATTTAAAAAAAATGGTTTTACGGTGCTTTAGGATTTTAAGTTTTTATTATTTTAGGTGGTGCACTGATTAACCTTGATGCACTGGTGCATTAAGGTTATACAACACACTGTATAAAATAATATAACAAATTTTATATGGTTCATTATGTTACATGTGTGCACCGTCGACGGTGCTCACAAGTAATATACACACCGCAGGTGGTGCTTCACTGTTTTTTGGGTACACCAGTGATGAAATTTACTTATTTTTTGAAGAAAGTTATTTTTCCGTATTTATAAATAAATTTGTCATTTACTATTTTTTATTTATTTATAAAGAGTTTGTGTGTCCTATAGAAATCATATAAAATTCAACATGATCCTTTTTCATTTTGCATTCACACATTTGGAGTGCCCTCTAAAAGGCTTTCAATTCTGTATTTAAACAACAATGACACCATTATACCTTTGTAGTAGGTATTGTATTTTCCAAAGATACTCCTCTTGAAATCCAACTATAAAAATGGAGACTTATACCACTTGTTTGTACATATGGTTTATTTAGTAAAAAATGTTTAAACCTTTTTGTATTTTTAAAATTTATTATTTTTTCAAACTTTTAATGATTTTATAAAATTTTAAACTTTTTATATTTTTAAAATTTATTATTTTTTCAAACTTTTAATGATAGATTCCTTAATCTATGTGAGACAACTTATTATTTTATTAATTTTTTTTACCACTAATTAATATCTCTAAACACTTTACCATATTTGATCTAAACACTTTACCATATTTGATCAATGAAAAGTAATTAAATAAAATCTCACAAATTCCTTACGCATAACCATTTAACTTTTCTTCATTTAAAAAACCCAATAGTTTAAAAATAATTCATTTAAATAACATTTCTTACTTTACCTGTCTTTGAAATATGGACCCAATACATTTATCAAGAATACCATGACGAAATTTCCTTTAAGGAGAAATTCTTAAGAAAGATGTTTCTTAGAATACCAAGAAATTTCCTGAAAGGGGAAATTCCCAAGAAGGATGTTTGTTGAGATATGGATGGTGTTTCAAAGTGTTGACTTGGAATCATCCTCATCAAGAAAATATGTGTTTTGGAAATAGAATGTTTGAAGGTCATTATTACATGTAATAGTGCGTGACCGTGACATTTTCCCAATTTCGATCATTACGTTTACTTGTGCATTCAATTTCTTCACAAATCTGCGACAGAGGGAGAACGAGAAATAAATAGGAAGAGTAGGAATCGTGGAATGAGCAAATACAATGAAAAAATTTGGTTGAAACATATGGTAAATCTTCAAATTGATGGAAGATAAAATTCAAACATTTAATTTCTACAGAAAAAAAAGGAAAGCGGGATTTAATCTTTAAAGGTGTAAATCTTTAAGACTCTAAAAAAGATTTTCACTCAGAAAGATTGGATCCCTTTGATACTTGATAGATCAGAAGTTAAAATGGATCTATGCTGGTAAATTAAATAATAGTAAAAAATAAAATATTATGTAATTTATAAATTAAATAATAATTACTAAAGAAAAGTAAAATCTTATATAATTTTATTTTTGATAATAAAAATGTAAATTTTACATATTACAAAATATAATCAAACAAAATTAAAATTATACTTGATTAATGACAAGAGATAAGACACTTAGGTAGTTGGAGCAGAAAAAACTACGGAGGGATGGAGTCGCTCTATGGAAACCCTAGCCACAGGCGGTTTAGGTTTACTTCCTCGGGTCAACAGTTCTCTCTTGCTCCTAAGTCATGCCTATCCCTCTTCACAGTTTTTTTTGGGAGCTCTGGAGGTTAGTAGACATGGATGAGCTGGTAGATTATGGTTATGACCTTACAAATGGACAACTTAACTGGAATTTGCCAGATGGCACTTTATATGACATTATCTTACCGATTTTTTCGCCTCCTGTCAGAAGTGTGAGGGATGCTCTGTCGCTGGACCTAGCTCGAAAGTATTTCTCGGCTCTCCAGATGTTTCCTACGGGTGGTGTTCTAGCTGCTTCAGATGCCGAACCTGTGCTCTCGGGGAATTTCTCCCCTTCTCCTCTAGAGGTTTCCTCAGACTCGTGGAGTTCAGTTACCTCTCCGTCCAACCAGGGTCCTTTTCCTCCTCCCGTCCTATGGCATGATGAGAACCAGACGCTTCAGACTCTAGCACGCTTTCCTTTTCCTAATCAACCATGAATTCTTGGTGATTTTTTGTCTCTTCCCAGTTTGGTAAGTCCTCTTCCTGGTTAGAACCAATGCTTTTCCTCCTTTTCCATCCTGGAGCCAGAATTTCCCTCCACTCAGGATCTTAAAGACGTTTTGGCACTTCCAACCTTCCCTTGCTCCACTGGTTGAGACCCCCTCCCTTTCTCCCCTCCTCCTCGCCAGGCCAACAAATTTAACCCTAGTAGCCATGATCCAGATTTTGTAATTGGAGAACCCTCGGCCCCGAATTGGAAGAAGGCGCGTCCAGGTATTTCTTTAGTCCCTCACGCACTCTCTTTGGCCTTAGGAGACGATGTCATGTTACCAAAGGTTCCAGATCTTGCTGAGAACGTTGTGGTTGGACGCACAAATGGGAGGCATTTCAGCCAAGAAATACTCACAGAATGGGTCTCCCTTTCGTGGAAGGATTTGGGGATAAAATTGCCATCGGTTCATTCTCTAGCAAAAGGTTGGTTTATGTTCAAATTCCATTCAGTGATTGACGTGAACAGAATTCTCGGGGAACCATGGTGTCTGGATTCGACTCCCCTTTTACTGAAAACATGGATCCCTTTCTTTGATGCATATAGTGAGAGGATCAATGAACTTCCAATCTGGGTGTGGCTTCCTAGGTTTCCGCCAGAATGTTGGAGTTGGAAATGTTTTGAGAAAATTGGAAATACTCTCAGCACCTTCATGAAGGAGGATATGTATTTCTCTACTTCAAAAAAATTTCAGTGGCACAGATCGTAGTATCCCCCAATATCAGAAAGGGTTTATCTGATACCCTTGAGCTCTCATAGGAGGGAAAAATTTTCAGCCAATCGCTTGATTACGAGGGCATTCCTTTCAAATTTCATAGATGTCATAAGCACAGGCACATGGCAACAGATTGTTTTCTCCCCATGAAGCGTTGATTTCCATAGGGGATGAATCATGGGAAAATGTCTACCCTTTCTTTATGTCCAGGTCGAGGTGTGATTACGCCTCCTCCTCAGTTGCGGGCCATGTATCGGGCTTAGAAAGAGGTAAACACCAAACAATCTGAGGGGAAAAGGGACTACACTTCTCTCTAATAAAAGGAGGAGAGTTTGCGACTTGCGGAGGAATCGAGCCCTTCAATTCTTGAGTCCCAGATCAGAAAGGGTGTAGAAGCACATTTGGGTATTCCCCCACTCTCACCTTTCTCTGTCAATTTTAAATTTTTACAGTCTTTTTCCCATAATTTCTTGGATTTGAACAAGTTGAAAAATCTTCCCTATTTCCTAGTGGCTTTTGGAATCCCCATCACCTTTTTCCCCAAGCCCCCCACTTTCTAGTCTTTCCTTTGGATCTGCCAAGCTAGCTCCTCATCCTTTGCCCCCCTCACAAAGACAAGAGTCCTCTCTTCTCTCTGATGAAGAGTCTTATAGTTACAACTTGAGGTTTCATTCGATTCCCTCCTCAAACCGCCCAACTCCTCCTTCGTCAGGTTTGGGTTTAAACCCCTCCCAGGTTACTAGTCAAAAAGGGAGAGGAAGAAAATCCTTCTTGTGAAAAGCTCAATCTCGAGTAGCCATTGATGTGGTAGCAGGACGAAAACTCTACATTTCCGGGGCTCTTAGAGCAAATCCTACCCAAGAGGGTTTTCCCTAATGAAATTTATCTCCTTCAACTGTAGGGGGTTGGCGAGCCCTTGAAGGCATCTCACCCTCCAAGGTTGTTGGAGCTCTCACAACCTGATATTGTTTAAATACAAGAAACCATCGGAGAAGAAGCAATGGTTTCCCAGATGCTGGAAAAGACTAAAAAAGGTTGGTCTTTCTTTGGATCAAATGCTACTGGTCACTCGGGAGGGTTGGCTATGGGATGGAACCAAAAAAATATAAAACTTGAAAATTCCTGGGGTTTCACCGGGGGTCAAGGAATGAATTTTTTTGTCGAAGATTTGGGGAGATCCTTCACAATATTAAACATCTATGGGCCCACACATGACCGACCAAAGTTCTGGAATGCCCTCCTAGAAAAATATTTTTTAAAATATCCCACTCTCATCTTAGGTGGAGACCTAAATTTTTCAATAGGGGCGACCGAATCTTGAAGAGATAGGTCCCACACAGACTCTCTCTCTGATTTTTTTGTGCATAAATTGGAAGAAGATAGTTTAATTGATGTTGCTCCTATTAAAATAAGTCCTACTTGGAGAAATAAGAGAATGGGAGAGGATTATATTGCAAAGAGGTTGGATCGCTTTTTTATTTCCAACTCTCTGGTGGAAGAACCCCTCCTTTTCAGACAATGGACTGGTTCAGGTGGGGAGTCTAACCATTTCCCATTTTTCCTAGAAATAGCGGGAGCATCTAGAAAAACGACAAGTCCTTTTAAGTTTAACTCTGCTTGGTTAAAAGAGGAGAGCTTCCTAAATCTAGTAAAGGAATTTTGGACGCCCATTGGCCACTCAAACAACGCAACTGTTCAATTCACAAGGAATTTAAAAGAACTGAAAAGAATTACAAAATCCTGGGAAAAACGTATAAAGCAACATATGGAACATGATTTAATCAAGACAGAGGTTGACCTGCAATCCCTTTACGACTCTGTCAAAGGAGGTTTCAACAACCCGAAACAAAAAGATTTACTAATTTCTTGGAGAAAAATAGAAGGGATCTACTACAAGCTAGAGAAGAAGACTGTAGACAAAAAAGCTGAGCTCTCTGGCTGCAGAACGAGGATGGAAACGAAAAATTCTTTCATGCCTATGCAAAAGGTAGGAAAATGTCAAATACTATCTGGGGAATCAAATATCAGTCCGACAGATTACTTTCCTCCTTCGAAGACATGGCTAGGTTGGGCTCTTCCCATTTCAAGTCATTATATGCAACTGATAGAAGAGTATCCATTGATGCGGTCTTACAAATGACTCATTTGTTCCCCCAATTCGTTGAAGAGGAAGGAAACAAATAACTTATGGAAGAAGTATCATAAAAATAATTAAAAGAGGTTCTTCAATTCTTTCAAAAAGATAAAATCCCAAGCCCAGATGAATGGTCTATTGATTTCTTCATAGGTATGTATGATTTATTTAGCTCAGACCTACTCAAAGTCATAGAAGAATCTAGAATCAATGCTTCTATACATCCCCCTTTTAATGATACTTTCATAGCTTTAATTCCCAAGCAGGATGCTATTGAATGCTTGGATGACTATAGGCCCATCTCACTGTGCAATTGTATTTATGAAATTATTGAAAAACTCATAAGAAGAAGAATAAAAGGCATCCTCTCAAATTCAATCTCTCAAGAACAATTTAGTTTTCTGGAAGGAAGACAGATCCATAAATAAATTGGGGTCACCCAGGAAGCCATGCACAATATCAAGACACAGAAGAAAAAAGAGGCAGTTCTAAATATAGACCTGTCAAAGGAATATCATCGGGTCAACTAGCTTTACTTGAGATTACTTCTTACGCACCCGGGCTTTGGTTTCTCTTTTATAAATTGGGTTATGAGCTGCATCTCCTTGGTCTCCTTTGTTGTTCTCATAAATGGAGCTTCAACCCCTTTCTTCCAAGTCGAGAGAGGAATTCGTCAGGGGTGCCCTCTATCCCCTCTTATTTTCCTATTAGTGGCCAAGGGTCTAAGTAGGGATCTTAAGGAATCCAAAAGCATCATATCTTTTAATGGTATACCTATTACCCATCTCCTTTCTCTAACTCCCTTGTTGTTTGTTGATGATGTTCTAATTTTATGCAATGGCCTAAGGGGTGATGTTGAACAATTGAGAACCATTTTAAATCTTTTCAATAGAGCTACCAACATGCAAATAAACAACTCAAAATCTACTCTCTCTACACATCTAATGGCTCTAGAAGAAGTCCTCTTTTATAAAGGTCTTTTTCCTTTTTTGGAAAATCCACTTGATGGAGTAAAATACCCGGGTTTTCATCTAAAACCAAACTCTTATACCAAAGGGGACTAGAACTGGTTATTATCAAATCTTGAGAAAAGGTTAAAATCTTGGAGTTTCAGGTGGTTATCTCTAGCTGGCAGGCTAATCTTGGTAAAATTAGTCCTGGAGGCAATTCCAATGTATTGGTTATCTATGTCTTGGATTCCAAAGGAAACGTTGGAAAAAGATAAGGAAATTATGCTTCAAATTTCTGTGGGGAGGTCAGAAGAAGAGTTTTTTCATGCCTTGGATCAAATGGGATGCATTAGCTTTGCCAAAGTTGTTGTTTTGTTGGGGATTAAAAAATATACATTGCTTCTCCACCGCTCTTGGAACAAAAACAGGGTGGAGACTTATCTCCTCCAACAATTTATGGTCCAAAGTCATTCAACAAAAATATATCAATCCAGATTCAGTGGTGGATTGGATTAGAAGACCGAAAAAAAGTCACCAAAAAGGATCCATCATGTGGAAAGCCTTGGTAAAATCCTTCGATGTTATCAGTTAAGGTTTGGCTTGGAAGGTAGGAAAATGAAACTCTCTTAGGCTTGGTAGGGATCCTTGGGTGGGTGAAAATGGCTAACACTTAGTTCCACAGAATCTAATAGACAACCTTCATGAGAGAGGTTTATTTCATCTTAATCAAATTGTAGATGATCAACAAACTTCGATCTAGAACCAAGGCTGACAAGATGCACAAGATATTAACCTGGAAGAACACTTGATAGTTCCTTGGAATGAGTATATTAGGGCACTCAAATTAAGCCATATCAGAATAAATGATCAGGAAGATGAACTTCTCTAGCAGCTCCGTCCCTTCGGGGTATACTCTCAAAAAGAGGGTTATAATTTGTTGATGTCTTTTTTCCATCAACAGGTTCTTGAATGGTGGTGGAAGGGGATATGGAAAGCAAAATGCCCCCTCAAGGCTAGAGTGTTTATGTGGTGTATTTTAAAGAAAAAGGTCCCTATTTGGGCTAGGATGAAACTCGGGGGTTTAGAAGGGCCAAGATGGTGTCCCTTGTGCAAGGGAGAGGAGGAATCTTCATTACATATTTTTCTGGGTTTTCCTTTTTCTACACAAACATCACGAAATGTCTCTTCTGTTTTGGGTCAATCCTTCACATAACGTCCATTTAAGAAGCCTGGAAGTTGTGGGTACAAAACCATAGATACAAACAGTTCAAGGCACTTTCCCTCCTCATTATTTGGGAATTTGGATTGCTAGAAATTTTGCTATATTTAAGGAAAAAGACTCCCTTCCTGAGCTTATTGTAGACAAAATCCTACCTATCCTAGCACATTTTCCACAAGAGAAAGATCTACCTCCCCCAAGGCAGGTAGTGGAAGAACACATTAACACCACTAGACCTTGGGATTTTTTTGATGGTGCCTCAAAAGACGATGGATTTCTTTGTGGGGGAGGGGGCATCCTCCACCTTTCTCCAACACACTCTTTTAAGTTAAAGTGGGGTCTGGGACAAGGAACAAATAACTATGAAGAACTTATGGAATTAAATCCCTCGCTCACTTTTGCTGGGAAAAAGAGCTTTATATCTTTAGATCTTTGGGGATTCTATGGTGGTCATCGACTGGATGAGGAAAACACAAAAAATCCACAACATAATTCTTGCTTCATTACTTGAAGAAGTTTTTTTACTTACAGATATATTTACAAATCTGTCTTTCAAACATGTCTACATGGAAAGAAATGGACAAGAAGAATCCTTATCTAAAGAGGGAACTTATATGGGTTACGGGAAGTGGCACATCATAGAGCTCTTGGATGGCCAGAGTCAGGAACATTATCAGAGGCCCTTTATAGAACAACCAACCTACATTGTATAAAGGGTTTTTTTGTCCACTTTTTGTATATAGAAAGGAGTCTTAAAGTGCACAAGAATCAATAGCAACAATTTCTTTACGAATACGGTCTCTTGAGACACATATTAGCTCACTTCCAGTCTTATTTCTTTAGGGACAATTTTTGTGTGATATCAAAAGACTCTACTTCTAGATTATGGTTTTTACAACAAGACTAGGAGATGGAACCTACTATACTTAGAGAATTGTTTCTAACAATTGTTGGTCTATCATGTGCAGTGAGATTTTTTGGGACTAAATGCATATCATCACATGCATTCTTCATAATGTAAATTTTATACTTCTTAATAAAATTGAGGCTTTTTTTCTTTGGAAAAAAAATTATAATTATACTTAAAATTTTTAAGTAATAACTTTAAATAATTTTCTTTTATCCTTTTCAGAATTAAAATAAATAAATCAAAACAACCTCATTTAAAGTTTTTTTCCATTAAATCTTAATATTGTGTCATAGTTTTAGCAAACTATTCGTGAATACTTTGTCCATCAACCATTTAATGGATTCAAGCTCTGCTCTTATGTTAAAAGGAAACGACGTCAATAAAATTCTTCATAATTTGATTCCAATTCGATAAAAAAATATCATTTTTACATAGTTTATTTAGCTCTGTTATGTATATATTTTGAAGTGGTCTAAATAGTATATAAACATAGTTTGATTGGTCCTAAATACAGAGCCATTTGAAAGTCCAAGAACAAGCTTACCCTCCACAATTTTATTATTAAGATAGGAGAATTCCAACTAAGCAAGATCTGTGTGCACATTAATTTTAATGTCTATTTCAATAAGCATTTGAGACCATGGATAACCACATCTATAAAGGATGATTTTGATTTGGTAGCGAGCTTCGTATAACATAGGAAAACATTCACGGAAACAAGAGAAATAATCATTTGCAAACTGCAGAGACCGTTAAATGCTCTTGCATAAGAACATAATGACAGTTTTTGTGCAAACTAAGATATATGAGTATAACCAAATTATCATATTTATTTTTTGCATAGACAAAATGAAATAAATTTAATAATGGAAAATTGTAAAAATAGTTCGATTATTTTTGGTATAAAAAAAAAAAATCTATAATAATAAAATCATAATTATTTTTATTTTTTTTCTTTAATCAATATAATAATAAAATCATAATTATTTTTATTTTTTTTCTTTAATCAATATAAGGTTTATTTTATTATAATGATTTACAAAAAAATAATAGAAAATATATATAGAGAGAGGGGTTAAACGTTTTACGAAATGACAATTTTTTTCTAGGACATTTGCTCTAAATAGGGCTATAAGTTGTTAGATTTGTAGATTTGAGTGATTATTTCTGTATAATCCTAGTGTCCTAGGGAATTTTTCAGCATGCTAAATCTATTAAAAATGGATTTTGAACAACAAAAAATAGTGATTTATGTAAATTTATATGTATAAATTTATATCCTCTAATTTCGAAGAAAAAAACCATTTCTT
>SNQJ01S0067713.1:88049-98221 GCA_010110895.2 Picea sitchensis | reverse complement strand
GTTTATTTCTTACTGCTCATTATTGGATAATAATTCTACATTGATATAACATTTAAAGAAAAATGATTATAATTACGCTATTAATGATTCACCCCCCCTCTCAGTAATCCAACAAATCCCCTGCATCCTGAAGAGTAGTATTGGCCCACTTGGGCCTCTGCTCTGGCTCTGCATCTGCATCTATATGCATTGACTCCACATTTGATTGTACCAAGTCTGTATCTGGATCATTTTAATCCTTTGAATCAGAACTCTCATCTGAAGAAGAGTTGGTATGTGCATGCTCATCATCTCTGACAGGTGGAAGAACAAAAATGTGTGCATGCGACTGCTGAGGTACATGCGAGACACTTTCTTCGAATTGGACACTACGCTCAATGATGAGACTATCCAAGGAAAGATCAATGATTATGTATCCATTCACACCATCAGGGTATCCAACAAATACACACTATGTGCTCTGTGGATAAAGTGTCTTCCTCATCTCAGAGGGAATCCTGGCCCATGCATGTGAACCGAAAATACGAAAGTGAGTCACTTCCAGTTTGAGGTTTCTCCAAGCCTCGTAGGGGGTTTTATCCTTGACAGATATATGGGGAGATCTATTTTGGATGTAGGTTTCACAATTAAGTGCTTCGGCCCATAATCTCCGTGGAAGTGACTTTGCATGTAGCATGCAAGATGCCATTTCTTTTAGAGATCTATTTTTCTACTCAACAACTTCGTTTTATTGCGGAGAATAGGGAACTGTGTGCTGCAACGGAATCCCTGCCTCATGACAAAGATTTTGTATCTCATGGTTGACATACTCTCCCCTGTTATCTTTTAGAAGGACTCTGATTTTCTTTCCCGACTGTGTCTCAACAAGGGCTTTGAAATCTTTGAGGTGTTGAAAGACCTCTGATTTTTTCCTAAGAAATTAAATCCATGTGAAGCGTGAGAAATAATCAACAAAAATGAGCATGTACCTCACTTTACTAATTGATGGGTGCAGAAAAGGGCCCATGAGGTAATTATGGATCAGATCTAAAGGAAAGGAAGCCTTCTGGGTCTTTCCTTTGTCAAATTTCTCTTGAGGGTGTTTTCCAAGAACACATCCCTCAAAAATTCCTTTGGAGAAGTGGATGTCGAGTAGACCATCAATCATTCTCTACTTGCTAAGTTGTTGCATATATATGAAATTTAAATGCCCAAACCTTTCGTGCCATATCCTACTTCTTTCATCAGCATGGGTAAGCAGTAATGCAGAATCTGGTTCAATAAATTCAGAAAATGTGTAGAGTCTAGATTGATGATTTAACTCACCGGTAGCAACCTTGGAATTGGTTTACATGTCATAGATATCCACTGCATCAGGTGTGAATATGACTCTCTTTCTAGTGATGGATTTAGTCATCTGATACATAAAGAGAAGGTTGACAGAATGTTTGGGAACGTGCAACACATTCTCAAAGCTTCCGTTTGTGAGTTCATTCCTTCCTTTGTCGGTGACCTCGACTGGAGATTAGTCCCCCATCATAATAGGAGGACCTTTTCATGCATCCAATGAAGAGTATACTTCTTTTGTAGAAAACATGTGGCGTGATGCTCTTGAATCTACGATCCAAGCATCGAGAGAGGCGTTTATGGCAATCAAAGAATGGCTAGAATTTCCTTTCTTGGGATTTTGATCTTGTGGCTTCTTTTTGGCACCCTCGGGGATGCAATCTCCAAGGTTGTTTTGCTGAAGTATTTGGGTCATTAGATCTATCTATTTCTACATACATGTAGATTCTAGATGGAATCCTTTATGGTAGTAAGTGCATTTCTCCCCTTTTCTTCCCTTTCCACCTTTGGATCCAGAGGCATCGTTGAAGGGTTTTGAGTACCCTTCCTTTTTTGGATTTTCATGTGCTTTCCTTTTATCTGTCTTTAGATTTATGATATTTATGACCACTACCATCTTTCACAATAAGTGCATGCACCTTTGGGCCTTTGATTTTTCCCATATTGATGAGCTTTCTTTGCCCTTGTGTGAGAGACCCTATAAATTCCTTAACATAGGGCATCTTCCAGGTAGATCCAGATGCAAATCTAATTGAATGAAACATGGATACAAACACTGAGTATTCTGGACCATGTTTGGAGAGAGTGGTGAGAACCATTTGTTTCTCCTTCTTAGATTTATCAACCCCGCAATCTTTGGGTAAAGAAATCTTGGAGATTGTCGAATTTTTGGATCCAATGTGAGCAATTCCACCTCGATCAAGTGTCCCCTCATCTCATCCTGTTTTCCAAAAATTCCTTCCATGGTGGTCCAGGCTTTATTGGGGTTTTTACTAGAGGATGTGTGAAAGAGGAGTTCAGGAGAAATGAGACTGCAAATTGTTCCAAACGCTTCATCCATTTGATTAAGATACTTGGATTTTTCTATGGCTGATGTTGGTTCTGTTTCTTTGTTCATGGTTAACATGTACAATCTTCTGCTTCGAAGATGCATGATCATATTCTTCTTCCATGAAAAGAATTTGTATGGTGTAAGAATGCATTCTTTTGAAAATTCCATTTTTCTGTTGTCTTCAATCTTCAGTACCTACAAAAATAATTTGGTGTGTCTTTTCCCTAGAAGTTTGTCGGCTCTGATACCATGTAAATGTGTTGAACCTGCATAGAATATATTTAGCTAGGAATTGACATACACAGTTGTAGAGAAAATATGAGAAAATAGAAGCAGGAGAGAAAGAATGGAAGACTCATTAACCAAAATGAATGAATGATTATTTACACATGATATACTCTGTATAACCCAACTAATACACACTGGAGGAGAAGATAATGCGCCATAGTGGTGGTATAGAGTGATCTGGACACACACCAATAGTTATGGGAGTAAAATTCCACTTAGTATAGCCTCTCAGGCAGTTACGGGAGTGAACTGCCACCTAGTCTGAGTTAACTAGTCTATCAGTCTTCAGTTAACTAACTGAAACATAATGAAGTAAGGAGGAGATCAAAGAATCATGAGTAATGCACTAGTATGGTGATGATCCCAAGGACAATGCACATTAGCTGGTGATGATCCCAATGTTGCATGGTGATAATCCCAATGCAACATCTAGACTCCACTCAACTGATCAAACTGAAGAGAATATTCTCCCTAAACTTTAGTAGACTGGATAATGACTAATAAACATAGGGAAAACCTTAGGAAAAATAAATCCTAGGTGTGTGTGAAGTAATTCAACAAAAACACATTGAGCTACACATGCACTTCATTAGAAATCTCATTCATGATCGAGTTATTGAAGTGCTCTTCTACCCTACAAAAGATCAAGTTGCAAACATTTTCACAAAGTCTCTTAAATAAGTGAAGTTTTCCAATATTCAATCTATGTCAGGAGTTCAGGAAGTTTTCATAAAGGGGGGATAGGATTTAATGCCTCTTTCTTTCTCCTATTGTGTCATCTTTTTAAATCCTTCAATCCGATCCCAAGTTGTTCTTAAGGGGGGATGTTAGGATATGTAATACCCCTAGGATGAATCCCAACTGTAAATGTAAATGTAAATGTGTGTGTGTGTGTGTATAAGTTGGTGAGTTGTTAGTAGCAAGTCTTGAATTCAGTTTTGTGCACACATTCCATAGTTTGGTGATTATGCGAGGGTTGTGCATAAAAGAAAGAAAGCACACATTTTATAATGTAGCGCGCACTTGTGAAAGTATGTGAGGATGGTTCATCATAAGAAGAATGCATACATCCCAAAGTCTTGTGCACATTGGATTAAGTCCGCATTTTTGAGTCCAGATAGCCTTTGCATATATGTTTATGTTCTAAGGCTAGTGAGCCTAGATGTAGAAGGCCAATGCACCTATATTGTAAATGTAAGCACCCTCAAGATTGTTAATATAATCACATCACTGCACGCAGACTCAACTCATATGAAAAAGAGACAGGGGATAAGCTCCACGAAAAAGGAAAAAGGGGAAGCATAAGTCAAGGGAATATTTTATTAATATTTCCGAAAGTTTAATTTATGGATATGTATTTATCCTAAGATCTCGAGGGTAGGGAACACGTCACCAAGTGGCTAAATATGCTTCTGAAGGTGACAAGTGTCAAGTTGAAGGAATGCAATATAGATTGTTGGCCTTAGTGTAAATCAAAAGGGAATCACTCATTCTGAGTTAATCATTCTGACATAATCTCCTCTGTGAAGGAATACGTATTTTTGTTGTAAATTATTGTCATTTTTGCCTAACACTCTGCTTGGGTAGGCTTGTTTACTATTTAAGGGGTGGGTTGTCTTGCTCATGAGCATTCTCTCCAGGGATGATATTTTTTGTCGAAAAGGTGAGTTGTCAGGCCTATGAGCATTCTCTATAGGTGATAATTTGTTGAGAATTGTTCCCTAGTGCACTGGGCATTAGACACAGGGCTCTGAGACTTCTTGTCTGACCTGTTGTTGAAGCCCTGGAATGGAGGTGGGGCAGCCAAAGGAATATTAAGAAGAGAAGGGTAAAACTTCTTAGGGTGGGATAGGCATGTGGGGAATGAGGGACTGTAGGCTAGTTTCAACAGTCGACACCTTGGACCAAATCTTTTGTTGAATATCAGACCATAGTCTGGAGATAGGAATCTTTTTTCCTGTGGATTCTAAGCCCAACTTAGGGGTGACCTGTCCTTGAAATATTATGAGAGACATAGTCTATGACTAGGAGGAGCGCTTTAGTCCTACACACAATTGGTGATTTTTCATAAAATATAAGTGTCCTTCACATGATTGTTTAATTACTGTGTGATCTAATGTTATATTTTAAATTGGTTTATCTTATGTATGAATTTGCATTTGCATATTGTGGATAACTCTATGCAATGTTACTACTTATATCTATATATTTAGGTCTCTTATTCTTGTATGTTGCGTCACATGTGAGCATGCTATTTATAAGAGTTTCTTTTTTTAATGTCCCCCAACCCATCTGAGTGACATTACAGTGCAAAATACTCTTAAAAACGAAATTTCTTCTTACTAAATTAATTCATTTACAGTTAGCCGATTTTCTGTAGCTTACAACTACGAATTAAAACATATTTATCTATTGTTTACCACCACAAAATAGATGCATATACCACATGATAATATTCAACATGAAATGCAGCTAAACAACTCATTACAACAACATATAAATTACTTCCAAATATATAGAGTTCATGCACACCAATTAAACACATAATTTAACATAACAACAAGATAAAACACTTATCTTTTCACAACAGTTGTGCAACCAGCTACTTGGGACGGATGTTCCACCCAACCATAGACTGACTATTCCAAATCTCAAATGCCAGTCACCCCCAAGCTGAGGCTGGCAATCCACAAAAGAGGGTGGTCTCTCATAGTCCACTCACAACTCATAAACCTCTCAACCCAACTGATGTTTTCCTACAACTACCCCGATTTTCCATCGTCTCTCTTCCTCTTTACCTATCCAACCCAAGGAATGTATGCCTTCACTGATATCAGTCCCTCAAGCATCCCATTCATTTATCATGGTCTCTCTGGCACATATAAATATGAATCTCTCAGCTGGGAGCTCAAGGGAAAACTGCTGCTAGGAAAACTATCAACAAACCAACAACAACCATGTGTTGTTTCAGTGCAACTAGCCCAGGAGTTCACTCTTCAGGCCTGACAACCTGGCTCTTTAGTTTTCTAGCTCCAATTATGCTCCAACTTGCTCTATAATTTTCCCTCCATGGATGCATCCACTTCAAGTTCTATTTCTTTCTCTCTACTTACCTCCCATGCACAAAATTGACTCACTGCCCACTCTGTTGTCCCAACCCATACACATTTTATCCCTTTGGCTTGCCTTTCTTGACTCATACTCTTCCCCAAGGTTATTGTACTCAACCCCCATGTGCCCAATAACTTTGGGATGTGACCACTCACACCCACCCTCTTACATGTATTCAATGATTGTCTTTGAGAACACTCAATCGGAAATGGGAAGATTCATATACAAATAACAAATTTAGGAAAATGAGTTAAATTAATATACATGGGTATTTCCCTCTTGGCCATTATCCTAGACACTCCCCCCTCTTTTGGATTAATTCAGCCCCCATATCTTGTCCATGTCCCCTCAGCAGTTGACATCACATTTTTATTAATGAAACAACGAAACACAATTCGCATATTACATCACTTGGCCGTAGCCACATATTATATCTACATAAGCATTAATTAAACTGGGGATTATAGTGGGGATGTTACATTCGACTTCCCCTACAATTTTTTTTCGTCCTCGGTGCACTCTATGCCGATATACACACATACATATGCAAATTTACATCACAATACTTAGAAAATAAAATTATGCAATTTTACAACTCCAACAACAACTCCAACCAAAATCTCATGTTCCTCTCAACTCGTCGATCCAAGGAATGCACCATTATTTTATCTTATTTAACCCAAGGGATGTACCATCTGTTTATCAAGGCTAACCCAAGGAATTATCCATTCTTTTATCAAGGTCCCCAACACAGTTGGCCAAAACTCTAAGATGGGGTTCTAGAACTCTAGCTTCTCAAAATGGAGTCTTGCATTATGTTTTCTTCAAAACTATAAAAAATTTGTGTGTATTCTTCGTTCATGTTTTCTTCATGCTCCCATGTAGCATCTTCAGAACCGTAACATGTCCACTGAACCTATACCATTCCTATGTCTTTGTTCATGAGCACTTTGACTTTCCGATTCAGGATGTGTACTAGTTCCACCCAAAAATCCCCTTTGTGCTCCACCTGGATCACATTCCAATCAATTATGTGGTTAGGATTAGGCACATATTTCTTTAAAAATGACACATGAAATACATTATGCACTCCCATGGATGCAGGAAAAGCTAACATGTATGCAACTAGCCCTACCTTTTCTAATATTTCAAAAGGCCTGCAATATCTTGCTACCAACTTCAGGAAGCTTCCTAATCTTAGCGAACTTCTATTTTCCTTCACTTTCAAAAACACATGTTCTCCCACTTTAAAATCTCTGAAAACTTTGTTCCTGTTTGCATAAATTTTCTACCTATCCTGGGCAACCTTCAAATTTTCCTTTATTTTTTCCATGTGATCTTCCATTTATTTTAACAATTTTGGCCCAACAACTACTTGGTCTGTTGGATTATCCCAACTCATTGGTGTGTTACATTTTCTTCTATACATTGCCTCAAATTGAATCATTTGAAATGAGGCCTGATACACATTATTGTAGGAAAATTCAACTAAATGGATATAATCTTCCCACTTTGATGGCTGATCCATCACATACATTTTAAGCATGTCCTCAATTATCCTGTTAGTCCTTTATGTTTTCCCATCTGACTCTGGATGATATGTTGTACTAAGATTTAAATTTGTCCCAAAGCCCTGGAACAAACCCTTCCAAAAATGGGAAATAAACTTTGGATCTCTATCTGAAACTATTTCCTTAGGCACTCCATGTATCCTAGCAACTTCTCTCATATAAATTTCTGCAATATTTGTTGCCTTGTGTGTAGTCTTTATTGGAATGAAATGTGTTGCTTTAGTCAATTTTTCGACCACCACCATGATGGAATCATGTTGCTTCACTATTTTGGGAAAATTAGTAATAAAATCAACTGTGGAAACTTCCCACTTCCATTCTGGAATGGGCAATGGTTGTAGCAAACTTGCTGGGTGTCTATGTTTTGTCTTTACCTTTTGGAATTCTAGAGATTTGGCTATGTAATTAGCCACTTATTTCTTCATTCCTGGCAAAAAATATTGGCCTCTTACTGCTGCAATTATTTTCTGATATCATGGGTTCCCTACATATGGCACATTGTGCATCTCCTTCAACACTGCATTTTTCAGCTCCCTGAAATTCGACACATACACCTTACCTTTGTACATGACAATTCCATCTTCTTTCATCTCATAATAATTAAATTTTTGCTGAAAATTACCTTGCTGCAAAGTCTCTTTTATTTTTAAATAATTTTGATTTGAATTTGTTGCTGCAACAATTTTGTCTTTTAGGTATGTATTGTACATGCTAATGGCTGGAATATGCACTTCACGATCTCTCCTTCTAAGCGCATTGGCCAATTTATTTTCCTTGCCCTTTATGTGCTTAATTTCGAAGTCGTATTCACTCAGAAATTCCATCCATCTAGTTTGTCTATCATTTAGTGTTGGTTGTCCAAACAAATGCTTCAGACCACATTGGTCTATCCTTAAATAAGATTTCTTACCCATAAAGTAATGTATCCACATTTTCAATGCATGTACAATCGTTGTTAACTCCAAGTCATGTGTAGCATAATTCCTTTCATGCTCTTTTAATTTTCTGGACTCATAGCATATGTAACACACCCAACCCCCTAAGTACCTTTTTGGAGATGGCGTATTAAATTTTGTCCTCTTCTAATAATATTGAATCATCTCTATCACAACTCCACCATATTTTTCTCGTCAATATCTTTCCAACGACAGTAAGTTTGCACAGAACTAAGCTCTGGGACAAGAGTTATGACCCTCTAAAGATTCTCGGGTTTACATAGGAAACATCTCTCTTACCGCCATGTGGCATCCTCGTGACATCTCATTGTCCATGCCAATTGATATGGAGACACCCTAGTCTTGATGTGGCACTAACCTAGCCTTCCATAGTGGAACTTTGGTCTATGTAGGCCTGCATCCATCATAACTCAGACCTTCTCCCATCACACTCTTCACTTTCCTCCGATGAATATGGTATCGAGGAATATTCCCCCTTCATACCATCCATTCGGATTTTGAGCAATTCATGTAGTTTCTCCAATCCGAACCCAAGGTATCGAGGATGGTCTCGATGCACGTAAGATCTCCCTTTCCCTCGATGGATGGTCTCGATTCACGCAAAATCTCTCAACCTACGGCTAGGATCCATTCGATGCCTAAGGTTTACTAGTCCTACTGGACTCCACTCAACTCGTCAACCAATTGAAGATTAACATGTGTCATCACACTAATGCTCTTAGTCAACCTCAACTCACCATGTCACCATAGGGTTCTTAGGCTTGCTCGACTGGAAAATGACATTTGTCCCTTTCTTATAATCCAATTAAAATATTGAATTAATATTTCGTAAATACCACTCTTTGGTATTTAATTACTTAAACCTCATTAAGGATAATTATTCTCCACAAACTAATTATCCAGTAATTAATTTTTTCTTAGCCTAATAATCCTGGCCCAACAATTAATGAGGTTTTAATTTTTTTTTCTCCCCATTAGAAGTATTTTAGCACTAATTCAACTAATTACTCATATGATAATTATGAGTAATTATATTACAACATTATAAGGTTAATTAATCCATAACAAACTTAAATTGTTTAACCTTAATTAATCTATATAGCTCACTACTTAACATGATAAGGTTATTTAGGCCAACATATACTTAAGTTAATTAACCTTAATTAATGTTTATAATTCACTGCCCACACCAAATTTCACGTGATTTAACATATATATTAATATATGCACATTTATTTATTAACTGGGGGGAAAGGATTAAATATATTCAATTTGATATTTTTGTATTACCTCAATTCAAACCATATTTCAATGTCTTCACTATTGAAATATGTGCACCCCTCTCTTTAATCCTACCACCAATCACACAGGGGAAAGGTTTAATACTATTAAATTATTTCTGCGTGGAACATATTAAAACTCTCACCATTTCTATGATGGGTTCATAATTTATTTGCATGCCCCTTCCAAATACTTTGAAGAGTCAACTCCGAAAGTATTTAGCACTAGAAAAGCCTTGAAACTTGTGCCCATTTATTATATATTAAACGTTATACCAACCTAGGCAATTATTTAACATACCAAATAATTTAAGTACCTAAACCTCCTTCACGTGCAATATTAAACATTTATAATATTACAACATTATAATACCATTGAATATTTAAATCAATTCAGACTTGAAAGGTGTGTACTCTTCTCAACATTCCCACCCCAATCACAAGAAAATAGGGTTTAATATTAATATATTCAATTAGAACTTCATAACACACATGCCATCACTCCGACGGCTTCGGGGTTTGTTATGACACTCCCTCCCATCCACTCTGAATAGAATTTTGGTTTGGGTATTTGTGCACTCCGAATAAA
>SNQJ01S0067713.1:69576-82854 GCA_010110895.2 Picea sitchensis | reverse complement strand
GAGAAGAGATTTGTTAGGGCATCATACATATTCTTTGATGAGTCAAGATGGGAGATGTAGGGTATCAAGTGATCTTTTATAGAATCCACTATGATACTCATGGCATTGATGTCAACATCCTTGAACCTCTCCATAGCTGCAACATTTTGCGATTCCTTCTCTTCTCCTTCTTCAAACTCTGGCTTCATGATCTTTCCTTTCACAATATTCAACACTTTATTCTTAGCAAGGATGAGGTCAATCCTTGTCTTCCATGCTTTGAAGTTAGAGGCTCCATCGAACTTGTTCTCATACTTCATAGAGTTCGTCATGGCTACTTGACTTGGTCAAACCCTAGATTTGACCAGAAATCCAAACTTCATGTCTTGGCCTTTTGAAAATGCCAGGAGATGCGCTAAGCTAGGGCACATTGATCTATCCAAAGATTAGGTCAATCCATTCACTTAAGGTTCCTCAACAAGAGGATTAGGGTTTCTGCAACTGCTCCTACTAGTAACCTTAGCGACAGTGTCTTGGGAGCTACTTCTGCTAGTAACCCTAGCAACAGTTCCTTAGCGAGCTCAATATCCTAGTGGCTATGTTTCCTTCCAATGTTTAGACTGAATGAAGGAGGTGTGGGACCATAACCTGTTAGAATATAGAATATGGTGTGCTCGTTTTACCATTGACGATACCCTCGTCACCCAACCATAGGCCGAAGCCACCCTCCGAGCACCTTAACCTTGACTGAGAATTACTCCAGAAGAAAACCCTAGGCTAGATAGCCAAACAAAGGGTAGTGCACCTTTCCCTAAGGATAGCTCTTCACAAAGAGCTGATCAGATAGTCCAAACCCTATCTAAGAGATAGTCCAAGCCAATACTGAAAACTAGATGTTGCTGCAGCTGCACCTGCAACCCTCCTCCACATGTGCGCACCAAACTGGGAACTGCAGTGTGCAGAACTGGCTCTCTGCAACTGCTGAGTTATGTCAAATGAGAACTGGCGCCATGTATTTATACTGGTTCTGCCAGTTCTGCTGGGGCCGACTTCTCCTTCTGGATATGTGTCTGTTTAGTATATTATTATTATTTCTGGCCGACTTCTTCTCTTGGAGGCTAATAACCTAGTATAAATTATCTTCTTGAGCTGAAAAGACTTCTAGGGTTATTAGCCAACCCATTAGGGTTTTCTCTTGCTTTCCAGAGTCTTCTATTCTCGCCAGGTTCACACATGGAGGTAAATACCTCCCCCAGGTACCATAATATCAACATGTTGTTCATCATATATTTCTTAATTGAATAATTAATATGTGTGCTTAATGTGGATGAAGTCAAAAAGAAAAAGTAGGCAATACTGATTCACCCCCCCTTCTCAGTATTTCTAGATATTCCAACAATTGGTATCAGAGCAAAGGTTCCTTTAAGCACAATCTAACAAACTGAAAGGAAGATCAAATTAAGAACACATGGATGGACAAAATATTTACACTAAGAATGGAACTCCAATACTTAGAAAAGGAGAATACATATTTTGGAGTACAAGAATGGAAAGTCATCTGAAGGCATTGGGACATGATGTATGGAATTCAGTGATCACTGATTATTTCCCACCAAAATGAGTAAGGAATCCAGCTCAAAAGAAATCCAAGAAAATTAAATCAATGGTAATGAATACAATCCTTGATGGATTACCTAATGATATCAAAGAGAAGATAGGTGAAAGTAACTCTGCAAAAGAACTCTGGGAAAAATTAAAAGACCTATACTCAGATGAGCAGTCAAATGAAGCATTTCAATCAGAAAAAAATTCAGTCTACAACAATTCTAGTGATGAAGACTCTATTGAAGAATACTCAGACATTGAAGCAAAAGTCAACCTAGAAGCTGAGCTTGAAAGTGCTTTGGACGAACTGAGAAAATATAAACAAAGGTGTAAACAACTGAAGAATCTCATGCTGGAGCAAAGGAGGAAACAAGGTTCAAAGAATAAAGAACTTGAGAAAATCATAGTTGACTTCAGAATCCAATTCCAACTGGATCAAGAAATATTGGAATCTGTGGAACAATCTCTTAATAAGGAGCAACAAAAGTTTGAAGAGCTCAAACAACAACAACTAGAAAGTAAGGAAGAAAATCAAACCTTAAAAACACAACTAATGTCGTCACAAGAGGAGCTTCACAGTTCAAGACAACAAGCAACCAATAGCATGGAAGAAGCCAATAATTTAAAACAAGAAGTTGTTGGACTCAAGAATCAACTGAAGACTGTTGAAAAATTCAAGAAAGGAATCAAAGCCTTTAATAAAATTCTCAGTCTACAAACATTTCTCTCGAAAAAATCTGGCCTTGGATATGACCAAGTACACATGGTTAAAGGATCAAGTCCTATTACTCATATTGATGTAGAAGATGACATGTGTTGTGATGATACCTCCAAAGGAACAACTATGAAGCAGAAGCATGACAAGAATGCTAAAGAATTTGCTCATCCTCCCATGAAGATGTATCAAATCAAAAGATTAGATCAAGGAAGACATCCTGAAGCTACTCATACACCTTAAAGTAAGTTTTGAAGAAAGACACCTTCATGGATGAATCAAAGGGAGTATGAGAGTGTTTTTAAAGGTTATTGTTTTTCTTGTAATGAGTATGGTCATAAAACCTTGGATTGTAGGCATCATGGAAGAAAACAAATTGGTAGGTTCAATAACAATATAAGATGTTGGAATTGCAATCTTGTTGGACATATTGCTACACAGTGTTACACTATGAGATGCTACAGTTGTGGTGAACATGGTCACAAATCCCATGACTGTTGGAACTCAAGAAGACATTCAATAAGAAATACTTCACACAATATGACAACAAGACTAAATAAGAAGACATGGAAAACAAAATCTGAAGTACCAAATAAGAATGTTGAGGAAAATATTGTTCCTGAAACTGATGAAGTTAATAATAGGAGTTTGGAGGATGAAACTTCTAATAAGGAATATTCTCAAGACAAGGATAAAGAAGCTTCTGGTGCACATAATAATGATGTTGATGATGAATCTCCAACTGTAGAACAACAAAAAGAATTGAATGATGATTATATCAGAAATCTTTCAATCCTATTTTAATGGTACACTGAAACTCTTTATAAAAGAAAAATTAAAAAGAAAGTGATCTCTGTCTAAGAAAGCTGCAAAGACTATGCTTAATGAAGGAAATTATCTGATGGATATTCCATCAGTTAGTATTGATATTGGAGGGAATTTGTAAGCACATCAGTACTCATATTGAATAGAGGTCAGCTCATGATTAATAGTAGTAAAAACTCCTTGTGAACCCTGTTTTGGAAGAGCTCATTTGGTAAAATACTCCAAGGTCTTTGGAAGTAAGGGTTACATCAAAAGGCGTGATGAGAATTTCAAAAATGTGATGCTAGATCTGATGAAGGTATCCTTCTTGGATATGCTTCTACCAAGAAAGAATACATATGCTACAATCTTAGGATACATAAGATTGTTGAGAATACATATGTCAAGGTGGATGATATAAAAATGAATTGGTATCCTAGTTAGAGATCGATGAGAATCGATGGACATAACCAATGGTTGTTTGAAGAATATGACCCACAATTGCGTTGTGTTGAGTAAGACAACAGTATCCACAATAACAGTGTTATGATGTACAAAATTCTATACATGACATCCTGTAAGAGATAACAAGAGGAGAAACCCTAGCAGAAAAAGCTACCCTTTCAGAAACAAAGGGGGAGAACAGTCAGGAAAAATTCAAGGGAATTTTTTATTAGAAAATAATAAATTAATTATATTAAGTCTTGAAAAGACTCGATCACTACAAAAATTATAACAAGAAGACTACTCATATGAAACACAAAAAAAATCCCAATCAACTGAGATAAGAAGTTAGTAAATTAACAAGGGATGAAACCTTGTCAGGAAGAGCTACCTTTTCAGAAACAAGGAAGGAGAGTAGTCAGAAGCAGAGAGAGAGCATATTGACAGGGGGAGTCATTCAACTATGACTGACATAACATGTTTGTAGGAAGATTTACCCAAGTTCATCCTGGTCAGTAACATACAGAGTTACCAGTGGTCAGAAAAGTACTTATACATACAGATCATAGGAGAAGAAACCCTTTGCCATTGATGTCAAAGGGGGAGAGAAACTTCATAAAAGGAAATCTTCATAAGCAGAAAGCATCATCACAGTGGGAGCTTTGAATATGAAGTTAGTGTGTTTCCCTCAATGACAAAGGGGGATTTTGTTGGAAATATTGTCATTGATGTCAACAGTCAATGTGATGATCTGTTGTTAAATGACAGATGAGATTTTCATTGATGTCAATAGTATATCAGTCAGTAGAAGATGTCATACATTATGCAGAGAAGGAAAAGCGCAAGCTCAGGAGGAGGAGCGAACACGTAATCAAATAGTATGAAGATCAAAAGGAATAACACATTGAGAGATAATTCGTGATTATTTTTTATCACGATAGGATCAACAATGTTTCGTTGATCAAAATCTCTGAAGGAAGAATGGATTGTAGAGATGTCATTGAGATCAGTGGAAAGACTGAACAATTGATCAATGCACAGAAATT
Organism: Picea sitchensis; assembly: GCA_010110895.2. NCBI lineage: Eukaryota > Viridiplantae > Streptophyta > Pinopsida > Pinales > Pinaceae > Picea > Picea sitchensis. Next base: position 78,261 of record SNQJ01S0067713.1, on the reverse strand, counting down.
GTGAGAAGCCTTAGCAGCCGTCGGATTAAACCTGATTCCCGTCAGCCGTCAGATCATCACAATGTGGAAGGTTAGGATAAGTGAGGTAAAGAGGTTGTGAGTTCAAAGTGATAAAACCCCGTTAGCCATCGGATCAAACCCCGATTCCTGTCAGTCGTCAGATCTTCTCAAAGTGGAAGGATAGGATAAGTTGATAAAAGATTGATTAGTTTAATACTTGTTAGTCGTCGGATTAAATCCAATTCCCGTCAACTATCTGATCATTTCGATGATATCGTAATCAAGAGTTTCGAATTGTTCGAGGTCATGAAGACCCGATGGCCAAAAACGTTGAAATTCCGACAACCATACATCTCAACGCTTGATTAAGACACAACTGTCGGATTAAGGAAAGAAAGGATCAGTTTAAGGTTTAAGGCAGTCCGTTGATCCATCTCCATGAAAGCAATGTGAGACATCTGATCGTTTCAGCAATATCATATTAGGGAATTTCTAAGTGTCAAAAGTCATGAAGCCCCGAAAGACGAAAACCCAAAATAGCTCTGAGCCGTCGATCTAAATACAATGACCGTTAGATCATAAGGATCAACGTCAACAAGACTACGTTAGCAATGACACATGGTGCAATCAGACACTAACAAGTGTTAAGTCGATTTGGCATTTCAGGTACGTGTAAATCGTGAATTTAATTGACACGTGGCAGTTGATCGACACGTGAAATGTCATCTTATGACACAAGTAGTTACGTCACTCATGGAGTCTTATTTCAGGAGTTTTAACCAAACAAAAGTTCCGAAATCCCGAAGGCCGAAAGGCCTAAGTGCTGAGAGGACGATGGGCCGAAAGGTCGAAATTTCGAAAGGCTGAAGAACCAAAGGGAAAAATGCCAAAATTACGACAACCATCCATATCGATGAATGATTAATTCATAGCCATCATATTCAACAGTAAAAGGATGAATGTAAGGTTAAAGATGATCGTTGATCTGTCTCCTCAATTTTAATGTGAACCGTCTGATTGTTTCAGCAATATTGTGATCGTGAGTTTTGTAATGTTGTGAGTCACAAAGACCCAAAGGTCAAAGTGCCAAAATCTTGTCAGCCATCCATCTCATCAGAAGATTGAATCACGAACTCTGATTCTAATAAAGCATTCAAAGCGTGTGTTTGTTCTAGCACCTGGTCACCGCAGTTGGTCGTATGGTTCCTAGATGTAATGTAAGCCATCCTATCTAATCGAAGATATCTATATCGCTGTTTTGAAATGGTTTCAAAATTGAGAGTCCCGAAGGACGAAAACCCGAAATCTCGTAAGCCGCTCATCTAAGCAAGTAATTAAATCTTGACCATTGATTTTAAGGAAGCGCTCAAACACTCATCTGGTCTAACTGCCTGGTCATCGCATTTGGTCATATGACATAAGAAGTTCTAAAAAGAAAATTGTTATACGTCATTATATTTGGTAAAGCCCGTGGTCCTGTAACACATGGTCATATGAAATGGCTTGAAGGAAGCACCTCCATATAATATGGTCTCTGTGAATATAACAAATATTAAGGATCGAGTATAAAGGATTAAATTGATCCATGACTGTGATCAATTTATGACAAAAATGAACCGATACACAATCATGATTAAAAGAGAAGTTAAATCATTTAAAACATGAATAATGAATAAAAAGGAAAAATGATATTAATTAAAGTTTAGATTATCATCTTAAATGAAAAGGTATAATGGTTCAAATAAAGGGACACGATGTTTTAAATTTCACACCAGTTTGAATATTATATAAACGAGAAAAAGTGGTGAGAAGAAGGTATCTCTGTTGTTCATATTAGAAGATCTAAAACAGAAGCAGAGTCAAAGATGAAGAACTATTTGTTCTAAGGTGCCTGTCAATGTCTATTTGAATATCAAGAACATAAGAAGACAGAGCAACAATTAAGCAATCCAGTACTTGATATAGAAGACCATTCAACCAGAGGCTGCATAAGACAAGTAGAAATTACAACAATGGCTGCATGATTTAAATTCAGTGAAGTACAAAAAAAGAATGTATTGCATTATAAATTAAGGGTGGTTGGGTGGTGCAAGGGCAGGTTGGAGCCTACAGGGGAGTTGGTGCTTCCTTGTCAATTGTAGCTGACTAAACAGGGGGTCGAAGCCTCCTACTAGTTGGTGCTGGTGAACAGAGGGAGTTGGTGTTTCCTTGTCAGTTGTAGCTGACTAAACAGGGTGTCGAAGACTCCTACCAGTTGGTGCTCGCAAATGAGGGTGTGGGTGCATCCTTCCAGTTGTAGCTGGTAAATGGGGTGTGGAAGCATCCCTTCAGTTGTAGCCGAAGAAACTTGGGGAATGTCTCTCCATCAAGTTGTAGCTTGAAAATAGTTTTGTAAAAGAATAGTTTATTAATGAGAAAATAGTTGGTGGTTTTCCCTAGGTTCCATGATAAAATCTTGTGTTCATAAGGGTTTGTTGTTCATCATATATTTTTTAATTAAAATTATAAAAAAAAAAAAAAAAAAAAAAAAAAAAAAAGAAAAAAGTAGGAAATACTAATTCACCTCTCAGTGTTACTAGATATTCCAACACATTGGTCTTCACTCTCCACGAGTTTACTCATTTCTCACCTATCCGACAACCAATCAGGAAAGAGAAGGGGTAATATTTAACTCAGTATTGCTAGATATTCCAACACATTGGTCTTCACTCTCCACGAGTTTACTCATTTCTCACCTATCCGACAACCAATCAGGAAAGAGAAGGGGTAATATTTAAAATGCACTTAAGTTTCATAATTGTCCATGCCATCACTCTGATGGATTCAAACTTAATTTTCATGCACTCTCCCTTCCACCCTGAAGGTGGGACTCCGAAGACCAATCACCAACGAGCTTAGTTTATTATTTAATATTATAAAAATATTTTCACGTTAAAAGGATACAAGAAAATACATATATTTTCCAAGCCTTTAATAATTTAATAATTATGCATTTTATACATACTCCTATGTTGAGAAAAACAAATAGGAGAATTTATGACTCCATTTAATGAAGTTTCTCCAAGAATCGTTGATATGTTTGAGTAAAGTATGAATTTCATAAGTATCAAATTTCAATGCAGTTAAAAACGTTTACACAGAAGGAAGAAACTTCCAATCTCCATTACTTGCACACCAGATTAAGAAATTTATAGTTTGCAAATATAACATTCTGCAACCTTATTATTCAATCAGTGGAATATATAAATGGTAACTTTGTATTTTACTAGAGTTTACCAGAACTTACCAATTGCTAAAATTTTCCCTGAAAAACATATAAATACATAAATGCATTTACATATATACACCTATATTCAGGAAACATTTATTTGTTTAAATTAATTTTTCCATATTAATATATTTTCTTGGAGTGGAATTCTCCATGGTAAGACAATGGTTTTTTCCAAGGATTACTAATCCCCTATTTACCTGCATTCATTTCCTTATTACTGTGTTTTACCATTCTTACCAAAATTTAAGGAAATTGGTCCTAAGACCAAGAATTTTCCCCACAATAATTTTACATTTCTACTAGAATTGAAATTTAAGGGGATTCCTTCCAAATTTAGGAGATTTAACAGAAGTTTAACATAAATATCTATTTATGCCCCAAATCGAATTTTGAGAACTTTTGTATTTTAATTCAATGAGTAAAATTTCATGTTTATTTCCTAATTATTTTTCCTCAATAATTATTTATATGAACTTATAATGTTTTTCCATATTTGGGATTATTTCCTAAAATCTGTACAAATCCGATATCCTCTAAGCTTTCTAGCATAGGATTTGAGGACATACTAAAATAGAACACGGTTATGCAGAAAAATCACTCTCTCTTCTTTCAAATGTTTTATAGAGATTTTTAATTGTTCAGTCATCATTTCCCAAGCATGCATTGAACTCTACAGCACAATCAAGCACACCATCCACTCCCAGAAATATTAGTTTAACACACAAAAATTCAAGAGATAAGGAAGTAAATCAAATGAGCTTCAGATAAAACATTTTCTTTCTTTTTACCTAAATTTCTCGAGTCCCTTTTGTCAGAAATTAAACTTACACGATTCTAAAACATATTATATCATTTTCTATGATCTAAACACTACAAATATTTAACAAAATATACTTATCTATAAACTAGCTAATGATGCAACTGTTGAAAGGGGTGCCTTTTTCCTCCCAACCGTAGGCACATAAACTCCTGGATGAATTTACCATTGGCTGCCCCCTAGCTAGATCATGATGCTTTGAGAGGCTCTTCCTTTTGTTCAGCAACAACCCGGGACAGAGGTTACTCTCCTCCTCCCATAGGAACTTGGAAAATCAGTTTTCTCTCCACCAAGAAATGGGGTTTGCAATGAGTGCTTCCTCATTCACTCGTCTTCTCTACAACCCCATTTACCATATTGTCTAGAAAACATTGCCCAACAATTCTTGTACTCAGAAACAATTTTTTTTTTTAGTTCTCTTCAGAACTACAGAGATGCACATGTCCTCCCTCTTCATAAATGGTCACCAGACCCATTCCTCTTTCCTTCCGTCTACTCATAAAATGACTCCCAGACTCAACTATTTGTCCCCCCTCTTCTTTTTCTCCTGACTTTTCCTTGTCTCTTTCCTTCTTTAGTCAGATTTTGTGGGTCAAATCCCCCAATTTGTGGGTCAGTCCAAAATACCCTAGATGGGTACTTTTCTTCCCATGCTTCTGAGACAAGGAATTTTTGGTACAACACCCATTCATTGTCATAAATGTGGGAAGTTGATAGTTCATCTACCAACTTCCTCCATTAACTACAATTCTAGAAAAATGGGCAATCTAGATTTTTCTTGATTACTAAATTGGCAAGGGAAATTTCCTCATTGATTCCCTCTCATGGCATCATGACCTATATAGGCAACCCCCCCTCAACAATTGTCCAACATTTTCCTTTCTACATTAGTAGCATAAATATTTACACTACCCTTTTAGAAAAATATAGTTATATTTAGAATATGGGGGAAACAACGGTATTAAAACATACCACATGATCCTTTTGACTACCAAGACCTTCCTTGCATGCATCATTGCACACAAAAAATCATCATTTGAAAACTCTCTTCACACTTGGAATTCCATTCAAATTTCACTCCCTTCTTTTGCAAAGAAGTTATTGGACTTGCAATCTTTGAAAATCCCTTTATGAATCTTTGGTAATAACCGGAAAGACCCATGAATGATCTGACCTCTGTCACATTATTTGGCGTTGGCCATCCTCTAATGGCCTGTATCTTCTCAGGATCAAATTCTATCCCTGCTGCTAATATTATATGCCCCAAGCAATGAATCTTCTTTTAGTAAAAGATGCACTTACTTATCTTGGCATACAATATGTGCTCTCTTAAAACTTGCAACACCATTCTTAAATTTTTCTCATGATACTCTTATGATTTAGAATAGACGAATATACCATCTAAGAACACAACCACAAAATTTTCCAGGTATTCCCTAAACACTCCATTCATCAGACACATAAAAATTGTTGGGGCATTTGATAGCCCAAATGGAAATATTGTGAATTCATAATGCCCATATCTTGTTCTGAATGTTGTCTTGCTAATGCCTTCTTCCTTTATCCTTACTTGATGATATCCTGATATCAAGTCAATCTTTGAAAATATTCTTCCACCTTTCAGTTGATCAAACAAATCATCAATTCTGGGAAAATGATACTTATTCTTTATGGTAACCTTATTAAGTTGCTTGAAATCAATACACAACCTTAAGGTTCCATCCTTCTTCTTTACAAATCAATACACATCCTTAAGGTGACACACTTGGACATATATACCCCTTTTTTAACAACTCTTCAATCTTCATCTGTAACTCCTTCAATTCTTGTGTACACATTATGTATGGTGTCTTAGACACTGGGGAAACTCATGGTACCAAATCGATAGAGAAATCAATGTCTCTCTTTGGTGGAAATCCTGGAATTTCTCTAAAAAAATCTTCAAAATCCCTCAAGACCGGATGGTATTCAATGCTTTCCACTTTATCTTTTTTCGCCTCCTCTATATGGGCTGCAAACATTTGACATCCTTTCCTGAAGCTCTTCTTCAATTGCATAGTTGAAATCTCTCTAAAAGATACATCTCTTGGAATGCCTTGATCTTTCCTTGATACCGTTCCTCATCAAGACATGTGATTGTCTTGTGGTAACAGTCTAGAATAACATGATGTTTCTCCAACCAATCCATGCCAATTATACAGTCATATGAACCCAATGGTATGATGTTTACATCTACCTTTGTGCTAAGCCCATTCATGTCTATCGAGAAATATTTAACCAACTCATTGATTTTCCTCTTAGCCCCCATGGCTACCTGAACTAACCAAGATTTCTTATGCTTACTTATTTGCAATTGAAATGTTTCAACAATGTTAGCATTTATGTAACTATGGCTAGCTCCATAATCAATTAAAATTGCTATGGGATGGTTATCAATCTTACCTTCTACTTCGATCATGGGGGATTGATATTCTTCCTGCTTGTTGTGCAAGGCTGCATAAATCCTTGGCATGCTTCCTCCCATGTGTCCCACTATTTCAGCCTCCTGAATATTGTGAAAAATATTTATTCTTTCTCTTTTATGAGGGCAGTACCTATATAAGTGATTTCCCTCACATCCCCAACATTAAACATGTTTTTTCCTTGGCCTTTTCCCAAATGAATCTGCATTCTTTTGCTCATTTTGGGCTTCCTGGCCTTGCTGATTTTCTTGGGAGTTATTTTTGAAAAAGGGTGTCTTAAAACCTTTATTTTTTCGATCCTTTTTCCCTTTCATATTTTCATTCCAAGCCTTTTGAAAAACTGGCCTTCCTTTGCTTTACTCATAAAGGTGCCTTGCTCTCTTTATGGTTTCCTCCAAGGTCTTGGGATTATCATATTGTATCTTGTCACTATAGAAGGAAGGTAACGCACTTAGAAACCTTTGTATTTTAACCTTATCATCCTTGATGAAGTCAGCATACTTCAATAATTCAAAGAACCACTTCTCATATTCCTCCATTGTCATGGTTCCCAACTTGAGTTCAAAGAACTCTTTCATGTTTCTCTCATAGTAATGCTTGGAAAAATATTTCTCTTGGAAATATCCTTTGAACTGCCTCCATGAGATCCTTTTCTCATATAGGTTTTTGGCTTACTTAAGTTGATCCCACCACATGGCTTCCTTTCCTTGTAGATAGTAGGTGGCAATTCTAGCTTCTACCCAGGATGGGTAATCATGCAGCTGAAAATATTTCTTCATTTCCAACCGTCAGGCCTCTACCTCTTCTCCTTTCCTATGCTCACCATTGAAAGTAGGTGGCTTGATTTTCCTGAGTTCACCTTGCAATAAGTCTACCTCAGGCCTTCTTCTTTTCCTCCAAATAGGAGTCACACTTGGGCTTCTCCCTATCCCTGAGCTTGCATGAGTTCTTCTAGTGGACTGCCTTGGAGAATGATGGCGCCTGCTCATGCTTCTTGAAGGCCTATCATTTCCATGATCATCCCTTTTCTTATGGGACCTTGATGTCGATACTTGTCTAGCACTAGCTGCTTGCTTGGTGCCATAATCCTTGTGGACTTGTTTATGCAACATATTTAAGCTCTGAAATATCTCTTCTTGAGCCGTCATAATCATTTCATTATCATCCCTATAGCTCTGCACTTCCCTATGCAGACTTCTCATAGTGACAATATCTTTCCTATCTCTTCTTCCATTTGACTTTGTCTTAGCATTCCCCATGCTAATATGCAGACCTTCAAATTATTCCCCAGGGATGTAAGATCCTTTATCATCTTCCTTAACTCTAGTCCTCATATAAGAACTAAATTTTCTTTCTGTACCTATAATTCTACAAGAAATGTGCATATAATAATTATTGTTAGAAATATGCATAGCATAAAACATTTCATCATATAGGATACATGCTATTTCTTCATCAATTTATGAAGGATATGTTGGGGTCCTATAATTATAGGCAACTCGATTCTTCGACTGTTGATTTGGCGTTTCCCTCGTGATGACGAAGTATGGCTCGGTTGATCCCGTTTCCTCCCTCCATTCTTTTCGCTCGATCCCCCATCACCCTTCTACATCCTTCATACATGCTGCGCCCTCACTCCCTTGTCCTGCGGCCCCATTGACTACCTCTCGCCCGTCACCCATCCATGAATAATCAGACTTAGGATGGACAAAAATAACAATAAATTTAGTTAGATTAAATAAGTAATGTTAGTATAGTTAGAATAGGTTAAACTAGTTAATAAAGAACTAGTTAATAATTAATTAATTATTACTTAAGTTAAAAATCTAAATTAGCAATTAGGGTTAATTAAATATTAAATAAAACAAATTTTAAAAACTTAAAACAATTATAAAAACAAAATATATTAAAAATATAAAACATATTATAATAAACTAACATATAAAATAAACACATATAATAAAACAAAATTAAAAAACACAAAAAGAACGTAATACATAACATAAAATATAAAACATAATATACAAAACATAATATACATAGAAATTTGCGCTTTGACAAAAGTAAAGTCGACATTTTCTTAAAGGATTTAAATAGTAAATTAAAACTCCTAACTTACAAGGACAACATTGAAG
>SNQJ01S0067713.1:39638-58315 GCA_010110895.2 Picea sitchensis | reverse complement strand
AGCGACATGTATGATGAATATATATGTATTGTTGATCGTGAGAAGTATGACAGTTCCTAAGTATTCCTATAAATTAAACTTTGTGGTATGAATAGAAGATACCAAGGTGTGGTATGATTCGTCGAGTGTGCAATGAAGTAATCTCTGCGCACAAAGTGATAGAATCTGCATGTAGTATTCGATTGATTGTGCGTGTAGTAATACTTCACGTGCATAAGTGTTACACACAAAACAATATATATATGTGTGTGTGTGTTGAAGGGATAAAGCACACAAAGGATTCATGACATTTTTTCCACTGCTATAATTGTATTAAAAAAAATTGTACTCGTAGAGTGAATCTCAACACGAGTCTGGGTGTCGTACCTTAGGGTTGTGTGCAGTTAATTCAGTCTACTTGTAATAGGGAGCATTATAAGTAGGTTCCACGCACTAGAAATTTTGAAGTAGCATTTTCTAGTAGTGATTTTGGGACACTACAAAGAATATCTTAGAGGCAGAAGTCGAGTTTGTGTGACGTGGCTTAGCCTACGAGACCATGGATGTTACAAGATATTTATGCACTTAGGAGTTAGTTAAGATCAATTTGGTCTAATGTGTCGTTAGTCAAAAGTGTGTTTCTTTAGTATGCATTTATAGTTAGGAAATCTGACAGTCATGATATGTTCTCGACATAGAGTGATCTGACAGTTCATATTCTCCTCGATCTTAATAGCTACATTGATCCATGGCTTAGAACCCAATTGGTCCATGATATTTATTTAAAGAAAATGGAGGGTCATTTTTCAATGATTGATTGTGAGAAACTCTCTTGTAAATATCTTTGTAATCTTTTTATTTTTCATTGATAAATTGCTCCAAGTGGCCACGTTGGCTAGGGCCATGGATGTTTTCCCGTAGGGTTTTTACCACATCAAAATATCGGTGTGTTGATATTTGATATGGTTGTGTGAGTGGTTACTAAATGTTTCCATTCTCTATTGGAATACATGTGTTGTCAAACACCATGAAGAGAGAATGAGCTTGGCATTATCTCTATGCCGATCAATTTGTCTAAAAATATCGGTGCCTTGATCCTAGAGGGTTGCACTAAAGGGACAAGAGTTCAAAAGGTGCTCTAAAGTTTTTATAGATTGTTTACACATGATACAAAGGATTTTCCCTTCAAATCCTATGTGGAGTATCTAATCCCAAGTCAGGATCCTTCCATGAGCAGTTAACCAAAGAAATATGGCCACTTTCGTCCAAAGATTGGAGTTCCATATTTTAATCCATATGTTTTCCTCAATGATATGAGCATGCCCTATTGCCAAAGCATAGTATTACTTGAGACTGAAGAAGCCAACCGACTTTTGTCCCCACCATAGTTTGTCTTTCTTTGTCAAATATTTGGTTCAGTGGTTGAGAAGTTCCAAATTTAAAGATGACAAATTGAGCCTTTCTTGGAGGGGTAGATGATATGGATTTAGGTGGATGACTAAGAAGCCCATTATTGATAAACATGCTATCCATGACCCATATTTAATATTTCTTTGAGGTTCAAGTAGGTAAAATTGTCCTAGAGTTGAGGGAGTTGTTTCCAAGAGACCTCCCAAATTAAGGTCGATTGCCCATCACGAATTTCCCAGAAGATGTGCTCCTAATTGAGATATTTATTCTACCAAGAAGTATTCTATATGAGTGACCTAGGGTGCTCCCCAACCATTCAGATGAGATTCTAAAAATGGATGTCTTTGTAATATTGTTTCTTCCATAGCGCACACCAGATTTCACCATTTCCTTGAAGCCAACACCACCATATCTTATCTCCAAGAACATAATTGAGAATCTCGGTGTCGTGTAGTCCCATCCCTTTCTTTACTTTAGGAAAATAGAGAGTACTCTAGGCTACTAAGGCCCATGTTTTTTCCACTTTTGTGCCCTACCAAAGAAAGTTTCTCTGAATAGATTTGACAATTTTTAAGATACTCTTAGGGGTGACTAGGGTAGAGAAGGTGTATATGGGGATGGCTTGAAGGAAAAATTTAAGGAGAATGAGATGGAAAAAAATATTCAAGGTGTGAGAGGTCCAACCGGATATCTTTTTAGTGAGTTTGGAAATAAGATCTTCCCATGGGGAATTACTTATAGTTGAGTCTAGGAGGGGAAATCCTATATATTTGGATGGAAGGGAGCTCCTAAAAAAAGCCAAAATGTGGGAGACATGGATTTGGATTACTAAAGAGGTCTTAAAAAAAATATTTGGGACTTGATATGGACATTTTAAAGGAATCCATGAAGTCTTCAAGGAATTTTTTGATGGCCCTAGCCTCTTGAGATGTAGGGATACCCGTTATCATGGTATCATCCACAAATTGACTATGGGAAATGGGAAGATTAGAATCATGCAGGTTAAGGCCATGCAGTTTACGAGAGTTAATAATTTCTTTAATAATTCTTCCCAAACCCTCAACCATCAGAATACAAATGAAGGGGGAGAGAGGATCACCTTGGTGAATTCTCCGAGAGGGCATGAAGGGAGGAGAAGGAGACCCGTTCATTGGAATGGAGAAGAAGGAAGAAGGGATGACATAGAGGATCAACTTGAACCAATCAGGATGGAAACCAAAGGCAAGGAATAATCAGTGAATATACTTCCATCTGAGTTTATCGAAGGATTTTGATAGATCTAATTTAATCAACATTCTTGGAGATTTGGTCAATTTTAGGGAGTGAACTACTTCATGTGTGAGAATGATGTTATCCAAAATTTGATGTCCCTCGACATAGCCATATTGATTGAGACCAATAAGGAGAGGCATAAGGGGCTTTAGGCAAGAAGAGATAACTTTGGAAATGATTTTATAGATCACATTGTAGAGGGATATGGGGGGGAGTTGGTTGGTCTCCACAACTTTGTCTTCTCTATGAATCATCATAAGAAAAATTTCTTTCAAGGTAGGAAGGAACCTTGAGATGCATTGCAATTCAGACACAAAGGCCCAAACATCATTTTTAACTGTGGACAAATAGTAGTGGAAAAAATCAATAGTAAAACCATCAGGGCTTAGCTCATTACTAGGGGTCATATCCATGACAACAACCTGCACCTTAGAAAGGGAAATTGAGTGAAGGATATTGACATTGTGGTTGTCAGTGACAAGGTGGGGAATATTCTTGGTGATGGAATGAATGGAATCTAAGCGATCAAGCTTGGTGCTTATCATATTCAGGGTTTTTCTTTTGTGGTTTTAACTTACTGGTGAGTAACACTAATGTTGGGCTAGAGCTTGTAGGGAAGCTAAGAAAATATGGGGAATTTTTTCTCCTAGTGACAGGATGGTGCACTCGCAATTGTTGATAATTCAAAATATATCTTATATCTCACCTTTGACATGATTCAATTATGTGTTGTAGGTCAATCCTTCTATATCCATGTCATATGCTTTCCCATTATTTCCATCTTCAACATCATCACTCATGGATACAACCACCAGATCCAAAGGGTCTGTGAGATTTTCAATGGATAGCTTCTTCTTGAACTCAACAGAGTTGATAGAAGGATTTGAGGGGCCCTGGGACAACGAGATGTCAGGTTGGGAATTGAATGGGATGGAGTTGATGGTGTTTGATGGGAATTCACCAAGGATTTCAAAGATATTTTTAGAAGTATTGGCTTTCACTGGTTCCAAGTAAGGTGATTTTTTGACAGATCTATGCCTGGTCGCTACCTTAACAAAACCCTTCTCATCTCTTTTCTTTATGCTTTTGAAGGCCCCAGGGAATTGTTTGGAGGAAAACCATGAAAAATATGTCCATGCTCATGGCATCAATGATAGTTGTTATCCCTGATTTTCAGGGATAACCAGGAGATCATGTTTCAAGGCCCACAGGTTGTAGACATGGAGTACCGAGAGAAGGATTGACCTGAGCATGGCCCTGGAGGGCCCATCCTTTTCTTCTTTCATCAGACTCGTCTTGTCGGTAGAAGCAACATCCATCACCATCGGCTTGGTCTTCTATCAGAGAAGGCTCTTGCTCCATGAGGTAATTGGTCTAGGTATCATGGTATGTGTCACTTTTGATCATTATAACCTTTGGATATATGGATATGATTCCTTTTATCTCTGACAATTGCTTGGATCTTACATTAACCCACTTGACCATGATTGGGGAGATTGACAGGGTGTCCTAGCAAGCCTGTACCCATAGGTTTTGGTTTTCCACTGGGGGGATTTCTAAAGAACCATCATTCACTCCCATCATACCACCACTTTTCCATCTTATCTCCTGCTCATCTATCCCATTCCCCTTGTCCTAGCATTGAGTTGACCTGTTTGTAGGGTTGCACCTTATCTCGTGGGAAGAAGGGGCTAAAGGCCCAGAAGGTAAAAGCAGTTGGTAAAAGATAAAAGCCTAGAAATAAAACCTCGAGATGCTTCACCCAGGGATCCCCGAGAAGGCAATAAAAATCCTCTCAGCAAGAAACAAGAGGGACCCGGAAAAATAAAAAACAAGACCTAGTCAAGAGGATAAGGGATCTCATTACGAGCCAACCTATTATGTTCATGGGTACCTAACAAGTATGATATTTCCACCATCTGGTTACCACGCTAGGGCAATGAACTTTGGTTGCATGGCCAAGGGAAAGGGGGTCTCATCACGAGCCAACCTTATCATCTCTATGAAAGTACTTATGGGTAACACTTTCAGCTCTGGTCACCATGCCAAGGTAGTGTCCTCTGATTAGCCCTTGAATAAAAAGAAAAAGAAGAAGAAAACAGAAAATAAAGAAAAGAATGAAGGCAAGAAAGGGCTTAGAAAAAACTGCATCCATGACGGGTACAGCTCGCCTTCTACAAAGGCACCCACAAGTAATATCATGCATTCTTGGCTCTCACTCTACCCATATGTCTGGACATCCCTTAGCCACATCACCTCATTTACATGGCTTGGATGAAACCCCTTGGAAACTTTCCTTTCCTTATGGTACATGGCTTGGATGAAACCCCTTGGAAACTTTCCTTTCCCTATGGATGCTATTTCAGCCCAATAGATGTCTTGTCCTTTTTTCTAATTCTTGTATTGTAGGTTTTGTAATATCTTTGAGCTATTGAACATAATATCGGTTTTATGCATATGTTTGATAATATTAATGATGAAATGTGATTGATTATTGCTATGATCCCTGTGACTAATGAGCCCATGGAGGGCGTAGTTTTTGATGTGCAGGACCATGCCCGACTGACAGGTACCATTTGGACCGGTACACATGGGGAGATGATTAGTTCGGACCTCCATGGGGCTGAAGAGCCCATCAAATGGTTGCTGAGACCCTGTCAGAGGGGCAGAGATAGGACAGTGTTTGACCGAGGTTTTGCACCGGAAAAGAAGAGGACGTTTCATCGGAGGCACTTTGGCAGAGCCCGGCCTAAGGGGAATGATCCCTTTTCAGTGGAACGTTGGCCTTGGAAGGTTCAGATCATCTCCATCCTTACCATGATGTCATCCAGCTTCATGGTCATTCTTGGATGCAGACTGGGCAACAGTGGCACGTGTGGCATGTTGGAGAAGCCCCTGAGGGGCTATCGTTTTGCTCCTGGATGTCTCATCTACCCTAAAAGGGGCTAGCACCTCCCTTGAAGAGGCTTTTAACTTTATTACAACTCATTTAGGGTTTTAATTTGACAATTTAATGTAAAAACAATATGATTTTGGTTTATAGCCTTGTCAGCTAATTTTTATGACCTAAAATTAATTAAGGTCATTGATACACTATATATTGAGGAGTTTTATCCTCATTTTGATAGAACTCATCACTCACTCTCCAAGTGAGGTCTGATTTTTGCGCCCTATTAGGGTTATTGGCTATTTTGAGGAAGGTGCACTTGTTTGGAGAGGAGATTTTTGGCAATTTATGGTGTTTTTCTTGAAGGAAGGTTTACAACTAGGGTTTGCATGCTATTTCCTTGGTGATTTGTAAGTATTTCTCTGCAAAACTTCTTGATTGAATGGTTGTAGTTTAATTTCTTGCATTTATTTTTAAATATTGTTGAATCAAAACCCTAGGGGACAAACACACAAGTAGGTCGTTGTCTCATGTTCCCTGATAGAAAAACCTTTTAGCCATTGAAGAAGAGGAAGATAACCTAGCCATTGCTACACTCTTTATTTCTTCTTCCCTTAAGCTAGCCATACCTTTAAACTTCAAGAGGAAGAGGACGTCCCAGGCCTAGGTTATCTACACCTAGGGCCGTTTTTCTTTTAGGGTTTGATGAAAGAGCCTTGCCTTTGCAACACCCTCTTTAAACTCTCTTCTCTTGATTTTACTTGTCTTTGAGCTAGCTGATTGCCGAGAAGGAGGAGAGAGCACGAGGCCTTGCTTAAGAAACACCAGAGTGAGCCTCTCTCCCCTAGGGTTCTGTCTTTAAGGCCCTGCTATTGTAGCACCTTGAAACCTTTCCCTCTTGTCCTTTGAATCTCATCCCCTTCAACTTGTGCGTCCTTCACCTTTTGACTCCATAACCCTAGGCATTGATCTTTAGCCTCCAATGTTGAAGTGAAAGTGATTGAAACGACTCTCAAAACCTCTTATAAATTGAAACCCTAACTAACTACTAACCCTAAAAGCCGACGTCACCCTTGGTTATCTCATCTTGATGCAACAAGTTCTCTTTATGGGAAATTAGATGATGGTTTAATGCATTTATTGAGTAAGGGATTGATTGGATACACTGTTTTCTACATCGTCTCGATATTTATTAATGAATTGATATTATTCCATTGTTGTATTAATTAATAACATTGAATTCGTCAATATTTATTGTTACAATTGCTTACATATTGATATCAGATAAGTCCTATGAAGTACTAACCCATTGAATCATAGCTTGCATATATATATTGGTTTGCTTTTGTTCTGGGCAGGTGTTCTCATTTGGGCCTACACTTCATTATTGGTTGTTTAGCCAGACTATCTGCTTTTGGTGGTGGCCTGTGAAGGGGAAATTTCACTTTGACCTTTAAACCTTAGCCTCTTCAAAACTCCAGGTTATTGGGGACGTCTCCCCTGGGCCTCACCTCCCTAAAGAGAAATAACCTCCCCATTGTGGTGACATTGGGTGGGGTAGGTTCCTGTTACGCCAGTTAGGCCTCCATCTTATAGCCTTTTGACCTAGCTACAAACTGTGCGATAACAATAGTGAAAAGGAATGTATTGATAGTCTAGATTCTAAATCCAGTTTGAATCTTGGTAGCTAAGGTAGTTCGACTCTGGATTAGGTATCAAAACATTCATGTAAATGCAAATGCAGTGTAATTACTTTCCTTGGTGGCCTCAATAGTATTTACAAAGGTGTCTAAAATATTTCCCATTCCTGCAAGGATTTCCTCATCCCAATGTTTATGTGGAAGAGAGTATAAGTGAACCTAGACTGGGACATAGGATAATTCTTCCTTATCTAGGTTAAATTTCTCTATCCAATGGAGAAGGTGAAGGCCTGTTGAATAGAATAAATAAGGTCCATTTTTAAAAACTCTTTCGTTGTCCTCCCGATGGTGAAATATCACGGTGAAAAACTATTTGGATCCAAGCTTAAGTTCGATATGACCTTTGGGTTTCCACTGAGCATTGATACAGGAAACCATATCTAATTCAGTGGGCCAAATCCCTAGAAACTTTCATATGAGAGTGTGATCCTTCATAGATTGAACACAATTGCTTATATGTTCAAAACGTTTCTCATATTTGGGCATCTCCTCCGCTTTTGGAATGCATTGGCCTAGCTTCGATTTGTTGGGCTCATTGCTAGAATATGATAGATCTGTCATTGTTGTGTCAATGGATTTGTTTACAACCACTTCGCGATTAGAAAGAAAGGGTTTGTAAGGGGCACCATTCGAAGCAACATTGGGTCCAAAATCGTCGACACCATTGCGACCAAGGATTGATTTGTAAGAAAGGGGGTTCCACCCCTTGTAGGTCCTCTCATGGGGCGTCACTAGGAACATAAAAGCATCGAACTCCTAAAACCCTAGGAAGGAATCGACGTAGAGCCAAAAATGATAATAAAAATATTTATTAATTATATTAATAAATAATAATAATAATAATTGATTAATTAAATTAAATAAATAAGCAATCATAATTAAATCAATAAAAATAATTTAATCATTACTAATAATAACGTCACAACTTTGACACTAAAACACCACAACTTGGGTTCACAAAAGATTGTAAACAGAGGCCAATATGGTAATGCTGCAAAATTAACTCTAATATGACTCAATAGTGGTATAATGTGACACTAATATGATGCAAAATGAGTAGTAACAATGCATTGTTGACTCTAATACAAAGTTGATATAGCTAAAAATGACTAAAAACGTTTTGATTATTAATGCTATAATGACTCTAGTATGATGCATATATGGCATCGTAATGACACCTAATATGAAATAAAGATGCCCAAATTGACACACCTAGATGCTAATATGATCAAGAAACACACCTAGGATTCAAAATTGATGCAACAATGACTTCATGGGTTTTTCTTGCAGAAACAAATGATGTTGAGGACACTAATATGATGCTAAATAATGTTTTGCATCATTATTCTCATTACTAAGATGAGGCCTTGAAGAGTGCATGTCGAATTAAATGACACAAATTTGATGTAAATCTTGGTGTCACTTGCTATGTCGTATTTTGTATCATTTATACTTATTTTTTTAATAGAAAAATGCACCAAGAGATGATGCTACAACATCATATTGTAATAGTGATTTTAAAGCAATATGTTAATCTTATTTAAAATTGTTATTTGTTGTTTCGCATCACTATCTCTATCATAATTCAAATCATTGGTTACATCATAATTAACACCATTAACCATACTTGTTGTGAAAAGAGTTTTTAATCCTATCCTAACATAGGTTTTCATCACTCTTATGGCATGTATTATTTTTAGTATCACAAAAAACCTCCTAACTTTTATCGTTATTAACAACCACCCGATTTCGTAACTCTTATCATTATTATCAACCACATGATTTATTGTTGTAACATCCCTTATCATTCTTGGGCCATTTTCTCCATTGCAACATCACATGGATATGAACTTAAGTATGATGTTTTATATACTTGTAACTAAAAGTAAATAATGAAAAATGAATATCCTATTTAGGTCACTAGATGGGATAAGTGTTGTCATACTTAGATACATTTACACATAAAGTTTGAAATTTATATAATATCAAGTATTGGTTTTAGGTAGGTAAATTATTCTTGAGTTCATCCTTTGTTAAGGATTTATATTGATAAGTAACTACAATATTGTATTGAATTCTAGGGAAGCAAGTAAATGAACTTTTAGAATTGATAGACAAAAACAAGTAAATAAGGAATAGAGCAAAATAACAAACAAATAAGGAATTTAGCCAATAAACTTTTAAATTGAATTACAAGAATAAATAAATATGGAATGATGTGGATGGCATAAGTATTGTTTACTTTGATATATGATTATTTAAAGTATATATTTCTTTTAAAAGATAAGAATAGATGTGAAATGATGTGGTTGGTGGAAGTGAGAATTTATTTTCTTTGCTTTATGATTATCTCAAGTATATATTCTTATTCTTTTTAAAAGATCAATATTTCAAAAATATTATAAAGTAGATAAGAACGTAAAATTCATCAATTTTTTTTTTAATTGATAAATAAAAACAAATATGGAATGATGTGAGTCATAACACACAGTGAAAGTAAGTAATTTTTTTTTGTGGAGATACACTTTTGTTTACTTGTTGAATTTTGATGTGTTTAATCATATTGACATTTCAAAAGTATTAAAGTGTTATTATGTAGATAAGAATATGTTGGTAAAGGAAAAATATTATGAAGGAAAAAAACATATTTATAAAAGGGAAAAAATGTTATTGGCAATTGCATTACATACTATTAACTTTATGTAGTGGGAATATGATGAGTTAGTTTTCATTTATACCTAAATCAAAAGATTGAATTGTTCTTAAGTGTTTATTAGGGATAAATGAATATGGAAAATAATAGTATATTTGAGAAGAATAGAACTCGGTTTTTGTTTTAATTTTTTCTACTTTTCAAAGCTTAATAACTTTTGATGATGATTCCAGCTTAAAGATCCAAATGTCAAGAAAATTAAAACAAGAATGCAGTTCCATTCTTCTAAAAAAGATCTATTATACAACAATAAATAGTTTAATAATAATATATTGTAATCATGTAAAATATGCAATGAAAAAAAGAAAAAATATATTTAATATTTCCTTAAAACTAAGATTAATTCATCATAACTTTAAATGCATTTAACATCAAAATATATTAAAGGAATAGAACGAACAAAACTTAGACATTTTATGAGAATTAATCCTAGAGGGAGCTATAGGTACATAGAAATACTATTATACAATTATTTCACACTACATTATCACCTTAAAAAATCTTTATAAATGTTAATATTATTATGAGTACAATATCATTTAAAAAAAATCTTTATAAATGTTGATATTATTATGAGTTTGATGTTTAAAATCCACTTTCCATAATATTTGATTTAAAGATATTATTTTATTTTACTAATTCTTCTCTTCATTGATATGTTTTAACTATAAATAGATGTTTATTTTTAATATATATAAATATTTATTTAAAATTAACATTTAAATATTTTATTTAAAATAAACAATAAAATATTTTAATAAGAAAAGATATTGGAAAAAAACTTTTTCTTATTAATATAAAAAAAAACTTTTAATTTTTTAATATTACTTATCTATTCAAGATATCTCCTTTATAGTGTGATATAAAAAAACATATCTAAACATAATCAGCAACAACCTCTTCAATATTATAATATGAAAATTTTAAAATTTAATATATTATTTTATTATAAATTTTGTATAATTATAAAATCCTCAATTTTATATAATTCAAAATAAATAAATCAATCAAAACAATTAAAAGAGACTGGATCTGTTGGCTAAAAAGAAACGGGGGAAACTGGGTATGCTGGCTCGGGAGGAGAAAGGGGTCCCGTCCTTGCGTCCTTGTATTCCGATTGTTCTTACCGAGCTAGCGAATCTAAAGTCTTTCCTTCTGGGGGTTATTAAAATTGAGCCAATTTTGGGGGAGACTCTATAGTGAAAAGCCAAAGCTGTGGAAAAATAAGATTGTAGAAAAACTTGAGATTTTTAATTAAATTATAACATATATAAAAATGTTTATATACATTTAAATTTAAAAAAAAAATATCAATCCACAGTCCACTTTATCATTGAATGTATTAATAATTTCATTCCACCAATTGACTTAATTCAATGTACTAATTTCATTGAACCAATTTACTTAATTCAATGTACTAATAATTTCGTTCCATACTTACAAAAAATTTACTCTTTTAAAATTGTATGATTATATTTTTTTCCTTTTAAAATAGTTATATTAATAATTTCATTCCATATTGAACCAATTTACTTAATTGAATGTACTAATAATTTGGTTCCATACTTATAAAAAGTTTACTCTTTTAAAATTGTATGATTATATTTTTTTACTTTTAAAATAGCACATGCAAATAAAATATAATAATTATCCAAAATAATTAATTATTTATTAAATATTAAATATATTTTACTTTTAAAATAGTATGTGCAAATAAAATTAATAATAGACATATATTAAATAATATTAAATATATTTTAACTTTTAAAATAAGGTTCCTCTCGACCCTTCTTTCTAGAAAGTTGTATGGAAAGCCAAAACTCTGTCAAAAGTAGACCATTTTATTTGGACTTTGGCCCACAATAATATTTTTTCGGGAGATAATCTTAAAAAAAAAAAGGATGGGAAGGTCCCACAAGATGCCATCTCTGTTGTCTTTAGGAAGAATTCGTCAATCATCTTCTGCTAACCCGTCTCTTTGCAAAAGAGATTTGGAATTTAGCTCTATTTTTTGGGTCGAATCAAGTAACTCTCCCAGACGAAATCTCAACCCTCCTTAGAAACTGGGATAAATTGTGCCCCTTTACCATTCACAAGAAAGACATGCTTAAAATCTGTTGGATGACTCTTCAGAAATTTACTTTCTGGTTGCTCTAGTTGGAACAAAATGCTTGCCTCTTTAGAGAAAAAACCTCCACTCTTTCTCAGGTGGTAGTTAGAGCTAAGGCACTACTGGGAGAATGCCTTCACTCTCTTCCTCTTCCAGAGAATAAGTCTTCGCTCCCTCCTAATGAAGAAGAATGGATGTTGAGCCTAATCCCAAAGGCCCCTGGTGTTGGTTCTGCTTACTCATCTCAGCTGGATCTTTGGGAAATCTGTATGGACCCACTTAGCTTTTCAAATTGGAGGAAGGCGCTTCATCAACATGCTCTGTTTTTTTATGGAGCTTCTAAAGGGAATCCATCGGCGACTGGAGGGGGAGGGGTACTCCTAAGCCCAGATAAAACAACTGAATTTACTCTCTCTTGGGGAATTGGAGATGATACTAACAATATCGTTGAAGCTCTCGCACTTTGGCAAGGACTCTATCAAGTTTTGGCTATAAGCGTTAAAGAAGTTATTGTTTTTGGAGATTCTCAGGTGATCATTCAGGCTTTAAAAATCCATGCCCTCCCCCACAACATGAGGCTCCGACAACTAATCCGAAAAATCATGATTTTACTCCCTGCCTTTCACAAAATCAAACACTTTCACATTCTTCGGGATCTGAATGGAGAAGTGGATAAAGCAACTAATGTCACAAAGGGACCTTGTGTATCAATGGAAATACCCAAAGTTTTAATATCCCCTAGCACCTTGGGCTTATTAAAAAGGTGTTCTCCTTAGAAGTTGAAGGACTTTACGTGTATGACTAAATCGCAAGGCAAGGATGATAAGATGGTCATGGAGCTAGATATGATGATCTGGCTGATAGGATTGGAGATAAATGTATTCTATGTCATTCTAAAATTGTTTCTATAGACAAGGCAAGAAATTCATGTTGTACATGTGCCAGTGGTTACCCGTTTCTGTTAAAAAAAAATTGGATTTTCCCAATAATTTCAATATCAACTTCCACAACAGAAATCTTAAAACCCTAATTATTTATTTATTAAATTAAATATTTAATAGTAAAAAACCAATAAAGTAATTATGCATGGTCCTCTTTATTTTTAAATACTCATTAATAAATGGATGTTCATCGTCTTTATTCTAGTTATTCATTATCGATATACTTTATTTATTTATCTTATATGTCTTTATTCTAGTTATTCATTATTAATGTACTTTATTTCTTTATCTTATATATGTAATACAGCCTGAGTGGGCCTAATGGTTAAGAACATGTGTTTCCTCTTAAGATGTCACAGGTTCAAATCCAGAGGGGGGTAGGGTATGTATACCTTCGTAGACTTTACCAATCAAATCGCTGGGCGGAAGGGGTCCCTTGTCCCACAAACAAGAGGGTCTCATACACCAATTTGGTGTGCTGGCTTGACCATGACCTTAAAAAATAGATTATTATTATTATTATTTTATATTGATTATTAAAAAATTATATTAGATTTATTAAATTATTTATTAATATATTATTATTTTCTTTTATCTTTTTCATTTTACATATAAATTAAAAAATAAATATATCTTTTATAATTACTTTTTTCATAATTTTATTCTCAAATTTTTAATTAATTTAATTATTAAATATAATATAAACAAATAAAATAAAAAATACTCAATTACTAATCGAATATAACTTCAACATTTACCTTAATATTGATGAAATAACTCTAATAATTAAAAGAAATCTCTTCGAATTTATTTCCTAACCTGATTTCTGTTTAAAAGAAAGCACAAACCTAATGTAATGTGCACATTATATATAACACGTTTATGATTCTGATGTGAACTTGTATAGTGTATGTAAATGATGAGATATCTTAATGTTGGAATAATTTTAATTTTTATTTTATGTAGTAAAGGTTAATGGAATAGTGATGTAATGTTATTAATTCTTGTTCAAGGCGAGTACTTTAGCATTCGATTTATCGTTGACCTTCAATTACCTTATCTTTGACTACAAATAATTTTGTGCTCTTGAAAATTGTACATAGGAAAATAAAATAGTTATTTTTTCTATATATTTTAATCGCTTTTATTGAACATGCTATTTGTTGATGAGTTGAAACTCTTATTGCCGAACACTTTTTCTCAATATTAGATACCCTAAGTCTTGAGTATATTATATCTTCATCAAAGCTATTGGCTAATGAGTTGAAATTCTTATTGTCAAGCACTTTTTCTCAATATTAGATACCCTAAGTCTTGAGTATATTATATCTTCATCAAAGCTTTTGTTGGAGAGCTTTAAATAGTCTCTAGCACAATACATTTTATAACCTAAGTTTATTGAAGTTCTTTGTGAGGAAGACGGTGATGCATTCAATGTTGCATTGGTTATGGAAATTTCAATGTCATGGCTTTAAATATTTTGACTGAAAATTGCAGCGACTATCTCCACCGCCCTTCACAAGAGGGCCTCAATAGACACATACCACCTTGCAAGGCCTTTCTACATCGCCAACATTCTTTACCCCCTCATTATACTTTAGGCCTTATATATATGCAATTACATACATATTCATCACTAGATCACTATTTGGCTAAAGTTGTTTGTTTGAACCATTGATGCAGGAGCATCACCAACATCAAGTGAGCCAGCACGGAAGCAAAGGTAGATGGATGAGTGCCAGCGTAGATTTTGAAATTATCTTGAAACTGATGCACAATCTTAAATGAAGTCATTAAGAAGAAGCACACTCGTACAATGTAAATAGACCTTGAGCCATTCGCTCTCGTCCTTAGTAGGTAGAAGGCATTTATGGTACTTAATGCAGGTAAATAGAATTCAATTCTAGATTAGACAGTTTTAGAGCGCAAGAGGAAAACGGGATATAGACACCCTCATTATGTATTGTAACATAGAAGATAGATGAAGCAAACAAGAAGGAAGAGCATAGAAGAGAAGCAGAGAGCTGTGGAAGAACACCCATGTACAGATATTTGGATTAATAGAAAGAGTTGATTCAAATTCATGGTTTTGTGTTTGTTCTCTGTGTGTTGATGTTGAATGATATGCTCATGAATGTTTGCTTCCTATTATACATTTGCTTTATATTCTGTGTATATGATTTCATGTTTTGAGTTGAAGTCTGAAAGAGAATAGGAATGAGTTTCAATTGTTTCTCTATCTGAGCAAGAGTTCCTGCAAGGAGTGCAGTCGAATAGTCCACAAGGAGTGCGTTGACAAAGGGCTCAGGTAGTTTAGCTTTTGCTCTTGTTCAGAAGTGAAGTTGGGCACAGGAGCTGTGCAAGGAGTGCACAGGCCGAGTGAAGTCTCAGGGTTGTGGACCTGAGTGAAGTATTGAAAGGTTGTTGCTGCAGGTGTGCGCAAGGTCGAAGGAAATTCAGCACTTAAAAGTGTTTGAAGGTTGCCGCAAGGAGTGCGTGCAGGAGTCTTCACTAAGACTTGGAGTTGTAAGGAAGCTCAGGAAGGATAAAACCTTGTAACCGCTCAAAGGGTTTTACTGAATTTATATCTGGAAGAATCAGGAAAGCGTCGTAAGTTTGCGCCGCAGGTGGACAAGTTTTCACGGAAGGAATACTTGTTTTATTTCACAGAAATCGTCAAGGAGGAATGGACGGTCAGAATTCTCAAAGGAGGATTCGCGAAGTCCCGCGAGCCGTTAGATCTCACAGAGTAGCAGGGGAGTTACCGCAAGTGTAACGGAGGTTCAAAAGCTTAGGAGGAGTAGGACCGTAGATCTGAGCCATAAAGGTCATTGGATTTAAGCGGGATTTTCCATATCGGGGTTTTGTGGGGTGAAGTCCCGTAGACTTTGCAATAGGAATCGCGATATCACAAAACGCAAAATCCCGAGAGGCTAAGAGGATTGTGTGGGCCACAGGGGAGTCAGCAAGTCGACAGGTGGCAGGCCAATTTGGAGTTTCGTGGAGTGAAAGTTTTGAATTCTCTTGTATTTAGGATTCGCGATACCGCGAAGTCCAAAGTCCCGATGAGGTGAAGTGTTGAAAATTCAAACTCGCGAGTGTGTCGGAGTTTCGGCGTATCGGGGTTTGGGAGTCGGGGAGACAGGTTGTTCAACATCGCGACCGCCAAAATCGCGATAGGAAAAAATCCCGACAAGGAAGCGAAGGGTCAGCGTTGACTGTTATTGGGTTTCGGGGATTCATGAGACCAACGCTCGACCACAGGATTAGCGAATGTGCGAAGTCCGATCTCCTAAATGTAAAGAGGAGATCCAGTGAAGGTTTGTTGTGGGTGTAGATTTCCCGATAGGGAAATAGAAGAGCTATTTTAGAGTTCTTCGAGCCAACGAAAGAAGGAAAGATCATGTGCTGACGTGGACCTTTCGACCTGCGGGTTGTGGAGGGAGCGTGCGTCGGTGTCAGTTTGGTATCAGAGCACAGAAAGGTTTTTTTCTTTCTATAGCAGAGAAGAGAAGATTTCATCATGCCGCCTAGGAGAAGGGATAGACAAACACTTGATCCACTAGACGATAGGGAAATGCTGCGAAGAAGAGGTAGGCAGTTGACTGATCCAGGCATGGAGAGGGAGATGCGTGATCTACGAGCAAGACTTGAAGACATGGAGACAGCGCAAAGACGCACAGTCAGTGCGGGGGATCTTAGTGATTCCGAAAGTGAAATTGAGGCCGAACATGAAGAAGAAGTTGCAGCCGAAGATGCCACAAATGAACGGTTGATTAAAGCTATTGCCAGGATGGGTGCAAAGGAAAAGATGGACATTCCAGTTTATGAGGGAAACTTGGATGCAGAGGAGCTTCTAGATTGGATTAGATCTCTAGATACATACTTCGATTATGAAGATTTCGAAGAGGACAAGAAGGTCAGACATGCTGTCACAAGGTTGAAAGGACATGCAACATTGTGGTGGGATGAACTACAAGCTGACAGACGCTGCAAGGGAAAGTAGAAGATCAAAAGCTTGGATAGAATGATCGCGAAGATGAAGGCGAAATTCATCCCCAGGGATTATCAAATTACTCTGTTCAGGAGAATGCAGAACCTGAGACAGAAGCTGATGATAGTGAAGGAATACACTGAAGAATTCTACAGGCTGAACATCAGGGTAGGTCATCAAGAAAGCGATGATGAGAAAGTTGCCAGATACCTGAATGGCCTGAGATATGACATTCAGGATGAGATGAGCATGGTAACCATACGAACGGTGGAAGATTCTTATAAGATGGCTCTGAAAGCGGAAGAGAAGCTGAGCCGAAAGCAGAGTCAAAGAGGCCGAGGCAGAAGTCAGCCCAGAGGTAAATCAGTTGCCCAGGATAAATATCAGAAGCCCAAGGAGGACTGGAAAAAACATTAGACGTGAACTGAGAGAGGTGGAACCTCACAGCGAGGACAATATGCTGAATAGAGAGGACAACATACTGAGCAGAGAGAAGATTATGCTGACAATAACACTTTTCCTCGTACCAGAGGTAGAGGAAGGGGAAGAGGTGGAATAATAACATGCTTCACGTGTGGAAAGAATGGGCACAAGTCTTATGAGTGTCAAGAGAAAAAGAAAGAGATTGGAGAATCTCACATCGCCGAGGCACAGAGGCGAGATGATGAGGTGGAGGATGCTGAAGACAGAAGATCGTTGATGATGCAAAAATTCCTTTTGACACCCGCAAAAGAGGTGGAGAATTCAGTTCAAAGGACCAAACTTTTCCGGACTGCTTGCAGGACCAACGATAGGGTATGCAAGGTCATTGTGGATAGTGGTAGCACGGATAATCTCGTTTCTACAGAGATGGTAGAGAAGATGGAGCTGGAGACGACTGATCATCCAAGCCCATATAGAGTTTCGTGGCTACAAAAAGGACATCAGGTAACTGTCACTAAACATTGTTTAGTTGAATTTAAGATCGGAGGATATAATGATAAGATATTATGCGATGTCATTCCTATGGATGTTTTTCATCTATTGTTGGGTGGACCATGGAAATATGACAGGAATGTGATTCATGATGGGAGAATGAACACATACACCCTAGAGAAGAATGGGAGGACACACATGTTGCTTCCAATTAAGGATAAGGAGGTAAAACCAGAAGTAAGCAACACTGTACTTCTCATGAGTGAGAAGGAACTTCTTACAGAGGTCAAGAAGAAGGAGGATCCACAATTCTTTGTGCTCAGGAAGCCTAGAATTGTTTTGACAAGCACAAGGGTGGATGATTTACCAGAAGAAGTTCAGGAACTGCTGGAAGAGTTCGCTGACATAGTAGTGGATGAATTACCTCGTTCGTTGCCACCGATTAGAAGTGTGAGTCATCATATTGATCTCATACCAGGAGCCAGTTTACCAAACAAAGCCGCGTACAGATTGACACCGCAAGAGAATGAAGAGGTTAAGAGGCAAGTCCAAGATTTGTTGGACAAGGGTTTGGTCAGGGAAAGCTTGAGTCCATGTGTTTTTCCAACAATACTTAGTCCGAAGAAATACGAAGGGTTGTATGAATGGCTTGTTATGCCGTTTGGCCTAACAAATGCGCCAAGTACCTTCATGAGGTTGATGAACGAAGTCCTGAGGGAGTTCATCGGAAAATTTGTCATTGTGTATTTAGATGAC
>SNQJ01S0067713.1:0-36737 GCA_010110895.2 Picea sitchensis | reverse complement strand
TCATCGGAAAATTTGTCATTGTGTATTTAGATGACATACTGGTTTTTAGTAAAACAGTGGCAGAGCATCTGAAGCATTTGGCGACAGTCATGCAGAGACTATAGTAGGAGAAGCTCTTAATAAACATGAAGAAATCCTCATTCATGAAGATAGAGCTCATCTACTTGGGGTTTGTTATTTCTGCAGATGAGTTGAGGATGGATCCAGATAAGGTGGAAGTGATCAAGAATTGGCCATCACCGAAGAATATTTTCGAGGTGAGAAGTTTTCACAGATTGGCTAGTTTCTACCAAAAATTCATTAAGAATTTTAGTGGAATTAGTGCACCGATGATGGACACAGTGAAGAAAAGACACAAGTCTTTTCACTGGATAGAAGAGGCTGAGAAGAGTTTTAACCTGTTGAAGAGGAAAATCACGGAACAACCAGTTTTGGTGTTGCCATATTTCCGAAAAACATTTCAAGTGAAATGCGATGCAAGTGGGTTTGCAATCGGGGCAGTCTTGAGTCAGGAAGATAGGCCGATAGCATACTTCAGCAAGAATCTGAATGAGGCGAAAGTAAAGTACTCCACTTATGACAAGGAGTTTTATGCTATCATACAAGCATTGAAGAAATGGAGGCATTACTTGATACCCAAAGAGTTTGTCTTATACAGTGACAATCATGCACTGTAGTTTGTGACTCAATAGGAAAAGTTGAATCAGAGACATGTTAAGTGGGTTGAGTATATGCAGAATTTCACTTTTGTGATTAAACATATTTCTGGTACTGCTAACAAAGTTGTTGATTCTTTGAGCAGGAAGTGTTTACTGTTACAGGAGTTCAGAGTCAAAACGTTGGGTTTTGATGATCTCAGGAACATGTACGCAGATGATCAAGATTTCAAGGAAGCATATGAAGTAGCTGAGAATCCAATTCTCAGAGGCAGAAGCCAATGGATAGAATACATGATCTAGGAAGGATTACTGTTTAGAGGTAATCAACTGTGTATTTCAAAATGCTCCATGAGGGAGAACTTGATGAAGGAGAAACACAGTGGAGGATTGGCAGGACACTTTGGTCACGACAAGACGTTCGCAAAATTGAACGAGTCATACTTTTGGACGAGAATGCGAGCAGACGTCAAGAGATTCGTGGACAGATGCAGAATTTGCCAGCATTCGAAGGGAAGGAAGAAGAATGCAGGGTTTTATCAACCATTGCCCATACTTGAAAGGTCATGGGATGCAACTAGCATGGATTTTGTATTGGGTTTGCCAAGAACACAAAGAGGGTTTGAATCGATCTTTGTGGTGGTGGATAGGTTTTCCAAAATGGCACACTTCATTCCATGTCAGAAGACTAGTGACGCAACTCACATTGCGAATCTTTTTTTCAAAGAAGTCATTCGACTTCATGTCTTACCAAGAAGCATTGTTTCGGATCGAGACACGAAATTCATAGGGCATTTTTGGAGGACCTTATGGAAGAATCTAGGAACTAACTTGTTGTTTAGTTCATCTTATCATCCTCAGACGGATGGACAGACAAAAGTGGCAAACAGAAGTCTGGGAGACTTGCTGAGAAGCCTGGCGACAGAACACCACAACCAGTGGGACAACATATTACCACAGGCAGAATTTGCTTATAATGATTCAGTGAACAAAAGCATAGGGCAGAGTCCATTTCAGATTGTCTATGGCATATAGCTGAGGGGAATTTCTGAACTGAGAGATTCAGAATAGACTGCGACTAGGAGCGCTAGTGCAGAAGATTTCGCAGAGGCGATGAAAGAACTTCACAGTCAGGTGAAGGAGCGACTGCAGAATTCAAGCCAGGAATATAAGCGCAGAGCCGATCAACACAAGAGACAACTTCAGTTTGAGGTTGGTGATGTGGTTCTGGCACATTTGAGAAAGGAAAGGTTCCCGAGAGGAACATACAATAAGCTAAAGATGAAGAAAATCGGACCGTGTAGGGTCTTGAGGAAATTCGGGGCAAATGATTACAAGATTGAATTACCCGATGGGATCGGAATTTCTCTGATATTCAATATCTCGGATTTATACCCATATAAGGCTGAGGGAGCAGGAACAGGAGATAAGAAGCCAATGATCCAGTGGAAAAAGCATATGCCAGTTTCAGATAAGTCGCAGATGGAATGCATACTGGACAAGAGGGTCAGTAAGAAGACCAGAAGAAAGCAATACTTTGAGTATCTGGTCAAATGGAAGAACCATCCAGTTGAAGATGCTAGCTGGGAGAACGAAGCAGAGATCCAGAAGCATGGACAGACCGTGTGCGAGCTCATGGACAGGAGCCCATGAAAATTTTCAAGCGAGGGAGTATGATGCAGGAGCATTGCCAACATCAAGCGAGCCAGTGCGGAAGCAAAAGGCAACTGGACGAGTGCCAGCGCAGATTTTGAAATTACCTTGAAACTGATGTGCAATATTAAATGAAGTCATTAAGAAGAAGCTCACTCGTACAATGTAAATGGACCTTGAGCCATTCGCTCTCGTCCTTAGTAGGTAGAAGGCATTTATGGTAGTTAATGCAGTTAGATAGAATTCAATTCTAGATTAGATAGTTTTAGAGCGCAAGAGGAAAACAGGATATAGACACCCTCATTGTGTATTGTAACATAGAAGATAGATGAAGCAAAGAAGAAGGAAGAGCATAGAAGAGAAGCAGAGAGCTGTGGAAGAACACCCATGTACAGATATTTGGATTAATAGAAAGAGTTGATTCAAATTCATGGTTTCGTGTTTGTTCTCTGTGTGTTGATGTTGAATGATATGCTCATGAATGTTTTCTTCCTGTTATACATTTGCTTTATATGTTGTGTATATGATTTCATGTTTTGATTTGAAGTCTGAAAGAGAATAGGAATGAGTTTCAATTGTTTCTCTATCTGAGCAAGAGTTCCTGTAAGGAGTGCAGTCGAATAGTCTGCAAGGAGTGCGTTGACAAAGGGCTCAGGTAGTTTAGCTTTTGCTCTCGTTCAGAAGTGCAGTTGGGCACAGGAGCCATGCAAGGAGTGCGCAGGCCGAGTGAAGTCTCAGGGTTGTGGACCTGAGTGAAGTATTGAAAGACTGCTGCTGTAGGTGTGCGCAGGGTCGAAGGAAATTCAACACTTAAAAGTGTTTGAAGGTTGCCGCAAGGAGTGCGTGCAGGAGTCTTCACTAAGACTCGGAGTTGTAAGGAAGCTCAGGAAGGATAAAACCTTGTAAACGCTCAAAGGGTTGTACTGAAGTTATATCTGGAAGAATCAAGAAGGCGTTGTAAGTTTGCACCACAGGTGGACAAGTTTTCACGGAAGGAATACTTGTTTATTTCACAGAAATCGTCAAGGAGGAACAGACGGTCGGAATTCTCGAAGGAGAATTCGTGAAGTCCCGCGAGCCGTTAGATCTCGTAGAGTAGCAGGGGAGTTACCGCAAGTGTAACAGAGGTTCAAAAGCTTAGGAGGAGTAGGACCGTAGATCCGAGCCATAAAGGTCGTTGGATTTACGCGGGATTTTCCATATCGGGGTTTCGTGGGGAGAAGTCCCGTAGACTTTGCAACAGGAATTGCGATATCACGAAACGCGAAATCCCAAGAGGCTAAGAGGATTGTGTGGGCCACGGGGGAGTTAGTAAGTCGACAGGTGGCAGGCCAATTCGGAATTTCGTGGAGTGAAAGCTCTGAATTCTCTTGTATTTAGGATTCGTGATACCGTGAAGTCCGAAGTCCCGATGAGGTGAAGCGTTGAAAAGTCAAACTCGCAAGTGTGTCGGAGTTTCAGCGTATCGGGGTTCGGGAGTCGGGGAGACAGGTTGTTCAACATCACGACCACCGAAATTGCGATAGGAAAAAATCCCGACAAGGAAGCGAAGGGTCAACGTTGATTATTATCGGGTTTCGGGGATTCATGAGACCAACGCTCGACCACAGGATTCGCGAAGGCGCGAAGTCCGATCTCCTAAATGTAAAGAGGAGATCTGGTGAAGGTTTGTTGTGAGTGTAGATTTCCTGATAGGGAAATAGAAGAGCTATTTTAGAGTTCTTCGGGCCAACGAAAGAAGGAAAGATCCTGTGCTGACGTGGACCTTTAGACTTGCGGGTTGTGGAGGGAGCGTGCGTCGGCGTCAACCATGAACCTGAAATTAGTTTCATCATAGTTCATCAGTAAGCTAGCTCATTTTCATTCATGTTTATTATGTTTATTATGTTTATTATCTACAAGTTTATTGTCTGCAAGTAAAAAAATAGGCAAGTAGAAAATTGTTCATTCATGTTTATTCTTTATTATTCGCAAATAGAAAGTTGTACTTAAATTCTTATAGATTCCTTTGAAAATAATAAAATCAATACAAGTTCAACATGAACAAGTTAAGGACACTATTACATATTAAATTCCATTTAATGATCCTCTATCTTTATGGATTTAGATAGATTTTTAGTTTTTGGGTACGAAACACTTGATATTTCAAGACAACAACAGAACACATTTCAATCACTGAAAACTATTATTGAAGAACGTTGCAGTATGCAAGAATTCAATTATCTCCAACGTTTTATATTAGGACAATATCATACACTAAAACAATCCAGTATGGTAGAACGAATATCTATATAATAATATTTATGATGCAAACATGAAGTAGCAGAACTCAATGTTGAGCGATGGTTTTTATGGAGTGAACCAAAATGATTTATGTTTAAACGAAGTAAAAAAAAAATATTACTTTTGGTAACAGTATATTGTGTATCTTTTGTACTTACACAATTTTTCCTATCCAAATTGAAGCCAAAGGCTCGCTTGGACCCTTTTGAAGGGCTTTATAATGCCATATATGCGTGTGTGTGTGTGTGTGTGTATGTGCATGTGTGTATGTGTACACACACACACACACACACACATATATATGATGCTATAATCTCCCTTGGAGCAAGATCTGATTAAGAGTTTTATTATGTTCTTGTGATTAAGTTGTGAACAAAGAACATTAGATTGTGCACCCCACACTCAAGGAAGGGTAAAGGTGATCTATTACAGATTTGGTTGCTAAACTTGAAAAAAATCTTTGTTTAATACTATTTGTTGTTTAAGGGTTTTATTCCATTGTTGTGATTAAGTTGTGAACAAAGAGATTTCATATATGTGCCCCATACTCAAGAAAGGATAAAGGGTGGTATGACATAGGTTCAATTACTAACATAATGGAACCATAAAGGAAAATATCTATGTTTAGTATATTTGATCTTGTGTTTGGAACACCATTAGACTTGAGTAGGATGCATCTCAATAATAAGTTTCTAGTTTGCATGACTGTAAATACATAAATGACCAGGATGACAACAAAACACATTTCAATCATTGACAACTTTCTATTTTTTATCCCTCTTTGCATCCAAACCAACTAAACCAACTATATAAAAGGAGAACAGAAAGGTTGAGATATAAGTAAAATAGTTGAAAAATGAGAAACCCACACGATGACCATGGAATGATTCAAGTGCATCACCACCATCCCTTAGTGCACTGGAAAATCGTCCCACATTTTCCAAATATTGATGAAATGTCAAGTGGAACAGGACCACACTACATAGGAAAACACTAGACTCGGTCGACTCTATGCGTGATAGGATAATGAAAGGATTTATTTCATGAATGTTTGATGTTCGATAGGAATAAATGAATGTAGGGAAGAGGAATGAGGGGGATGATGAGGGTGTGTACCAATGTAAAGCAAGTGTAGAGAGTGTGGATGGTCCAACTCTCTATTATCCAGCTCTCTACTGTGACTATTATGTGCCATAATAGCAAGTAGGATTGCAAAGAAATTAGTAATTAATTAACATATTATGAGAATCTTTTCTCCCACTCTTCCAAGTACTCCAATGCATTCATCTTCATTTTATCTACACATAATATTTATGTGTTATATTACAAGAATATATTCAATCAGTTAGACCCAATTTTCCATCATACTATTAAGTGCACACCATACAAACTACATTACGAAAAGAATAATGAACTTCAAAATATTATGGTTGTTTAATGGAGTTATATTAAAATTGAGGAGCTACAAAGGTATGAGGTTCTAACCTGGGATATGAGATTATTTAGTTGTTAAAGTCTATGCATCCATCATAATTTTTGTTCTTGTGCACTTTACCAATGTTCCATGACAGAAATGAAGTTTCTATGGTGTGCAAATTGTGGTATTGAGTTGAAGCTTTGACTCGCCACCAAATTTTGATAGGGAACTTTTATGCTCTTATGTGTGGGACTATGATTAATAGGTTCCATGACACATAAGGGAAAACTTGGATTTGTTGATTTCAATATGCTACCTCAAAATTGGGGAGCCTCGTTTGTCTCCATGGGTTTTGGTCATGGATCCTACCTATCCATGGATGGAGAAGAAGCTATCATTGAAGAGGATGAAAACTGTAGAATGAAAACTACATAGAAAGAATTGTAAAAGCCCTAAATTCAGCTTAAACAAGAAATTTAAAAAACACGAATAAATAGTAAAGCTAATCTGAGAAAAACAATTAGTATGCAACTGTATAGTAGCCATAGTAGCCCAATATAAAACAAAGATACGATTTAGCTTAATTAAAGGTATCTCCCGGACATTCTATGTTTTTCATTTTTTAAATAATAAGTTTAGCTTAGAGGAGGTCAAATGTAGAAAGTAGTTATAGTCAAGGATTCACTGACACGTCTCATAGTGTATGTAAAGTGACATGTCCAACATTTGATGCAGTGAGGTGTCAGGCGTCTACCTAGTTTTGACATAAGTTAATCGCTAGTGATATGAGTCATTTAAGTGAACTTTATGTGCTCTTGGTTCCTAAGTTAGGATTGACATATGTCCTTAAATCTTGGGCTATACATGTTGCATGGAATGTTGCACCGCAGGCAGGCTGCGTTAAAAACTAATAAATTAGAGTAGGAAATGTTACTAGGGATGGATTACATTGTAATGTATCAAATATATGTCTCCAACAAGCACAAGAAGAATTCCAACCAATGTTCCCCATGTGGATTTCTCGAGTGAAGAATGAAACATAATCCCTCAATTGAGCTTAAGCCAGAAATTTATGCAAGACAAATAAACAGTCAACAGCTAATGCGATGCTACCCTTTATGCATTAACATTTCTAATTATGCTCTCAGTCTTAGCAACATGTTCGATCCCTTCATTTCCGTCATTTCGATGGATTTAAAAAAACAACTGGGATTATCAGTTCTAATTTGCAATATTACCAACCAACATTTAAGAGGTATCATCATGTCTAATGAAACATTAATAATTTGTTTCTTCTTTCACAATGAATAATTTTGTGGTGAACACCTTCATTTGACGTGTATATTTTTGTACTCAACATTCTAAAACAATACATTCCATATGCTTTTATGCAAATTTGGCTCATGTTTAAAGTTTGTAGTTCTGGCAAGGCATGTCATTTTGGACTGTGACTTGTTGGTTAAAGCAATCCACATTTGTTTGTTCAAATTCCAAATATGAAAAACTTACCATATTCTTTATATCTTTAGAAACGATTATTTTTCAATGACCAAAGTTGATTTAATGAATGTTAACTCTAAAAAGGATTAATTGATTTTTTGAGAATCCTATCATTATCACTATCTTCTTTATATATCTTATTGATTGTATAAATATATATGAAATCCATGGTTTACTAGTTTTAGTTGCATAATTTTGAGTTTTTACAACTTCTTCACTATATAAATACATATTAAATCCATATTTTATTAGTTTTAGTTCCATAATTTTAAGTTTTTACAACTTCTTCACTATATAAATACATATTAAATCCATATTTCATTAATTTTAGTTCCATAATTTTGAGTTATTTCTAAATATATATTAAATGGTTTAGTAGTTTTAATTGCATAATGTTTACTAGTTTTATACAAATCATATGAAATAAGTGCACCATATGTGACCACTTTTACATATGCATTCCATAGAGATGTCTCCATCTTGCTTCCACTCTTCTATAATACTCATCATCCAAGTCTCTAATTAATCTGATTCTTTCCGAGGGTATCTATTATTTTAAAATAAATCTGGTGATGTCTCGAATACATCATCAAATCCATAGGGACTTGTTAATTCAAATAGAATTAAAAGTTGGCCTACACGGTGGGGAACAAAATTAACATACCTTTAATGCAAATAATAACGTCTATGAATTAGCCTAGTTCTGATATATAAATCAATACCTTGAGCCTCAATTGTTAGCTAGCTAGAGTTCTTTGTTTAATTTAATTTTAAATTCTTGTTCATCTTCTAATTTGTTTCAATTAATTGCTTTAAAATTTCTCTATTTAATCTTTTATTTAATTGTTTATGTTATTGTTTTATTTAATTGTTTATGTTATTTAATGTGTTTGAATTAATTGTTTTAGAATTTCTCTATTTAATTCCTTATGCTATATTTAATTGTTTATGTTATTGTTTTATTTAATTGTTTATGTTATTTTAATGTGTTTCAATTAATTGTTTTAGAATTTCTCTATTTAATGCTTTATTATATTACTTTAATACAGTCAATGATTGTATTTAAAACAATCGGAACCATATTTCAGTGCCCTTCTAGTATCACAAAACCACTTTCACATTCTCACAATTAAATCGAAACCATATTCCAGTGCCCTTCTCTTATCACAAAACCACTTTCACATTGTCACAATTAAATCATTTTCACCCTACCAAGTTGCTTTTTACACTAACACACCTCCCAATGTGGTTGATGCATTTACAACTAATCTCATGGTAGGGCTTCAACATAATATAGGTTGCATTATGGACTTTCACTCATTGAAATGACGTGTGCACCCAAAGTCTCGCTCCTAACTCTATGCTGATAAAAAATTATACTAACAATCTCAACTCGTTAGATGTTTGCTCGTTGATAACTTCCCTACAAAAATAAATGAAAGATCAAAACATTATTTTATTTTATAAGATGCTCATGAGATAATTCCTCTTGACTATTTTATGTATTGTTATAGTTGAACTATTTATTCATTTTTCAAAATTAATATATTTTGTTTCAAGGTGGTATTTGCAGTACTATGTGACACAACAAATATCAACCCTGCAACGTCCATATCCTTCCATAAAATAAGATTTCTACTCTTTAGAACTTTTTAAATAAAGTTGAACTCAATAATTGATGGTAATGGATGGTCGTCTAGTTGCAATAGAAAAACAAATGCCTCTGCAATACCTTCCTAAGGCCATCCAAATATGGAATATTTCAATTTTGTTCAAATACCTCTGCAATACCTCCCTGACGCCATCCTAGTATGGAAGATTTCAATTTTGTTCTAATTCCAAACAGTAATACAATTAGCACGATCGAGATGGAACCCTCAAAGTCCATGAATCGAGAAGATTCCAAACATGTTTGGGAAGATAACTTTTCATTGGAAGACTTCATGTAAGTGACCAAGCAAAATGATGTTGTTGGTTTTTCTTTTGGTTCATGGTCTTAATCTCACTTTCAATTTGTTGCATCAAATCAAATTACTGCTACAATTCAACTCTTTTTCTATAGCTAATGGTTTCTTCCTACCATTTCAGCTGACTCATTTCTTCACCTGCAGCACCAGTTTTTGGAAACATAGATAAGGGTTGAACATCGCACATAAACCTATTGGATGTTGCACATAAAGCTCTTTGCAATAGCAACATGCAAAAAGCTTATCGACAGGGACATAGCCACTGTAGTGACACTTGTTTTATGTGTGTTCCTACTTTTTCGCCATATTCCGATTGAATAACTTGTGATAAAAGGTCATGGGAATACAGTGATAACATGGTTTAATGGAATACAATTTTTACAAGGTGAGTTTTGTATGATAATTATTCCCTCACCTCACCGGGTGGGGTTTATTGCACAAACTTTTTTCTAAAGGAGGGATGGGCACACACCATTCTTCTTCTTTTTAACCGATGCAAGTTATTCCTTTCCTATAAGTCATGATATCCTTCACAAACATCCTATGCTTCTCATATATATATTCAATAATTCATGGATTGTGTATCACACTCATCTAACCCACTGCATCTCTCAAGCCCCTGCTCCCTCATGATATACTTTATTTCATCCCTTTTGTTTTTCGCCACTTGTTTTCATTTCAATATTCACATAATTTCCATTTTCTCTTTGCCATTTGCTAATATGGCCATGGATGTTGGGACTAGACTGGCGTCCGGAGTGGCGACAAATGTCACCAACGCCATTATTGTCACCCACTTCCAATAGTTGAAGGATGTTATGGAGTTGGGGGAGAACCTTCAACTTCTCAACACAGAATAAACATGTATGGACAAGTCCTTATGCCATATTCAAAACCAATTCGAAGCTCAACAAAGGAAAATGTCGGACTTAGTGGAAAGACGTTTGGGAAGGATCAAGGATACCCTTGTAGAAACCAATGACCTCATCCATCGCGCTAATAGACAATGAGTATGGTGTATCAGTTGCTTTCTCTTCTGAAACCCCAAGATCCCTGTAGAAATCAGAGAATGGTAGACCAGATTTATTGATCTCTTCCAACAACTTGATTATGTTCTTTCAACTGCTGCCAATACTGCACAGATTGTGCGGCTCTCATAGCATCAACCACATGTGCTTAAACAACCTCTACCATATGTCGATTTCATGGGGATTAGAATTAAAGTTGCTCACGAGAAACTTCTCACATGGCTTAATGAACCTCATCCCTTGGCTCTTGTAATCGTTGTGTATGGGATGGCGGTGGTCGATAAGACAACATTACTCAAACTCATTTATAATAATTACAATAAGGTGAGTGGTATCTTTGATTTGGTTATTTGGTATACAGTTTCACAGAAGTATAATATTGAAGACTTGTATACTTCTATTACTAAGACATTGAGTTTAGATATCAAGGAAAATTCTAATGTCAATATGATGAAGATGAAATTGTTCGCATCTCTTGAATAAAAACGTTTTTTCCTAATATTGGGCAATTTTTGGACTCCAATTGATCTGGATGAAGTAGGTATAAAATTTGGGGATCATAACCATAGCAAAGTTTTGATCTCCAGTCGCAGCAAAGTTGTGGTTGAAATAATGGAAGAAAATGAGTACTGCAAGATGATACAACCATTGTCCAAAGACGAAGGGTGGGATCTTTTCTGAATAAGAGATTTTAGAAGTGGGGCTGGTCCATACAAGAATCTGTAGATTATTTCTAGAGAAGTTTCCTCGGAGTCTAAAGGTTTTTTGTTGGCAATAAATATAGTTGTTGTTATATTGGTACATTTTTTATCAACTAAGTGGAACTAGGTGGAGTCCAATGAACTCGTGATTAAAAAGGTACCTACAAACAAAACCAAAACAACAGTGACCTCGACAGTAATTGATGGGTAAATGGATTAAAGATATAATATTGCAATGTAGGAGGCCTTGACATATCTTCCATAACGATTGGAATTTTAACCAACCAAAGGAGTAATAAACTCAAAAAATCATGGTCAACGCAAAATAGAGAAATCATTCAAAGTGGGAGACAGAGTTTGGTTACAGCTGAATAAGGAAAGAATACAAATCCCTTGTAAGAATATCAAGGCTCTATAGTATGGTCCTTTCAAAGTATTGGAGAAGGTGGGTGATAATGCCTACAAACTCAGTCTACTAACGTATATATGCATTTAATCAGTAGTGAATGTGGAGAATACAAAACTCTATGATCTTTCCATGTTCAATCAGGGAACTGAGGAGAAGGTCCTACCTACCATAAAAGACTTGGTGATATAAGATCAATGAGAGTTGGAAGAAAATACATTTTTGTAGCATGAAGTTTGGTAGATTTGGTTGAAAGGACAACTTCTAGGCAGGGTAAAATGGTACTCCATAGAGAAGGTAGAGAAAAATTTTCCTCACATCATTCGGTAAAATATTTTGGGGACCAAAGTCCCCCCTAAATGGGGAGGTATGATGACAAATGGATCATCACATAATTTTTTGTCTATCTTAGTAATTGTTTAGTAGAAAAATTGGAGGAATTGGCTTGTAGGGCCCATTTTAGTGGTAGGTCCTAGTTTGGAAATTTGGGGTGCAAAACATTCTCGATCCATTTTGAGGCATCAAAGAACATTTTTGGGGGTCAAAAATTTATGAGAATAGCTCATGTCCCCTTGACACTCTTTTGTACAATGATACATTTCCAATGATGTGAAAATCACTTCAATTGGACCTTATGTGTGGAAGTTATACCTCATGCAAGTTGACCTACCTTATTGACCATCATGCTACGTGTGGATGCCACATTAGCCATCACTACTCACACATGTGAGGATAGACACATATAGAATTTCAATAAGATTCTATATGGTCCAAAACCTTAACACTAATTTAGGGTCAAGGATCCAAAAACCCTAACCCTAGACGACTATCAGGCTATGTTAAATTCCAGGCCACTAGGAGGAGAAAGGGTTCCATGATTTAGCATTGTACTTGTTCCGTAGTTGAGTAAAGAATACATGAGTGGTATTTTGAGAGCATAACAAAGGAGGTAGGATATTTCGTAGAATTCTCTTAGGCCACAGTGTCATAGGAAACTCCATAGTGAGTAGCCCCTTCTTTGTATTTTCATTTTCATAACTAAAGAAAAGAGAGCAGAGCATAGGCCTCACCTTCTAGCTGGGTTTTCTCCCATATTTGGTTTCCCAAAATAAATATTGTGTTCAATGCTGTGGATGGTTTGTTTATTTTCTTATTCTTTCATTTAAATTTTAGTTATTTCATAAATTCAATCACTAAGCTAGTAATAATTAAATCTGAAATTGAAGGAAATAACCCTACACATTAGAATATTTTAGTATAATACACTATCTGTTGTGACGAACTGTTGCAGTGGAATATCCATGGTAGTTTACAAATCATATTGGTATCATAGCTAGGTTTCTTTGAGGTATTTGTGAGAAGTTGTAATATCCAAGAATTGGCTTAAGAAGGAGGTCACATAACCCTAGCCATGGTGAATGAATCTGTTCATAACAATCCTCAAGATGCAGCATAAGAGATGTTTTCGAGGATGGAAGAGCAAGTTGTTGATATCTCTCGCAACATGGCCCTCCTTCTGGCAGATCTAGCTAATAAGTTTGGACCTTTTAGGGAGGTTGGTGGATCTAACTCAGAAAATAGATTTGATGAGAAAGGAAGGGATAGTGAAGACCAATAAAAGGAGTTGAGAAAATATCTTGAAAAAGAACAACCAAGTTCTAGTGCCATCACTCATTCACAATATATATTCAAAATGGAAGCAAAAGTGGACACCAAACCCTATCAAGCTGAGATCCCATTATCTTTTCATGCTTAACACTAATTTTTCCCTTTTTATTTTCTCTCATTAGAAATATAAAAAATGTAAAAACAAAAG
Source organism: Picea sitchensis (assembly GCA_010110895.2). Classification (NCBI taxonomy): domain Eukaryota; kingdom Viridiplantae; phylum Streptophyta; class Pinopsida; order Pinales; family Pinaceae; genus Picea; species Picea sitchensis. Next base: position 23,310 of record SNQJ01S0067713.1, on the reverse strand, counting down.
TTGGATGAAAGTGTCTGGAATAATAGTCTTTACTCATTGTTATAGAAAGATTTGCTTCACTCTATGGAAACTTGCACAGAAGGTCTTTTTCTATTTCCCTATGCAGACTTGAAGTCCCTTTTTTCAAATCCCAAAGCTAAAAACATCATTTTTCCACATATACGCTCCCTACCTATAGTACAACATGAGTATACGCAGGTTACACCACTACATCCCGCGTACATTGGGATTTGTGCCCAAAATTAAAAAATGGTGTCAGGTTTCCATGTCACGTCACGAGATCTATGATCCTTGGCCTTCCATATACTAGGCACATTCCGACTCAACCCTTTAGTTCCACTTGAAGGCTACAAATGGGCCAAATCCGAGCTATGGAAAAGAGGAGAAGAATTCAACTTTGAGAGCAAAGTTACTCTAGAGAAATTATTCACTTCATATTGAGTCTGCATCCCTTTGTCCTTTTAAGTTTGAACACATTGTTCAGCTCCCAAGCTCTTCCCTACTTGTTTGAGAACCTCATTGTCTCTCTTATATGAGCTTGCCTTTGGTGGAGGCCCAGCATGATGGGACTTAGTTTCTCGGTTCCGAACCGTGCCGACACAGAAGTTTGTAATTCATTCACTTCTGTTGATTACATTTTAATAGAAATACTCTTTTCTCGTCAAATTAATATATTGAAAATATTTGAATTATTATTCCATGGGCGTATTTGTTATGAATGTTGATGGATTATTCTATTGAATGTGATAACATTATATATTATCACCATATTCTTGCGTTTCTTGGTTGTTGAGGACAAGTTCCATGTGTATTTCTTTGAGTCAAGTGCTCAACGATGGACTTCATTTGTAATGTCCCCCACCTCTTAGAGAGGTGATGAGGAGACTCAGTGGCCTGGGCACCCCCACTAGGTCATAGTCTCACACTCAGGGGGGAAAAGTCAAGAAGTTAAAAGTTATATTTTTAAGTTGACTTAAGTCAATCGTACGGCTAATAAAATTAAGTTTGTAATTCATTCACTGCTGATTACATTTTAATAGAAATACTCTTTCTCGTCCAGTCAAATTAATATATTGAAAATATTTGAATTATTATTCCATGTATGCATTTTGTTATGAATGTTGATGGATTATTTCCTATTGAATGTGATAACATTATATATTATCACCATATTCTCATGCTTTGGCTGTTGAGGACAAGTTCCATGTGTATTTCTTTGAGTCAAGTGCTCAACGATGGACTTCATTTGTAATGTCCCCACCCTTTAGAGAGGTGATGAGGAGACCAGTGGCCTGGGCACCCCCACAAGGTCATAGCCTCACACTGAAGGGGAAAGTCAAGGAAGCAAAGTTATTTTAAGTTGACTTAAGAAAGGAAAAGCAAGGAGTAAAAAGATAACTCAATGTAAGAATAGAAGATTAACCCTGGGAGTTAACCTAACTCAACAAAGAATTAGAAGGAAAAGTATAAAGTAAGAGGGCTGGGTGCACCCCATTATTCATTCGTTTTGTTTATAGTACTAAGGCTCTGAGCATTCGGGGCTTTGGGGTTTTGCCCACAAACCCTCAGGAGCAACCTGGTAGCATCCACTCACTTGTTCCACAGCTTTGTCTCGGGGTTGAAGGACTCCTCCACACCATTCTAGTTTCTGTGGACAGCCTTATCGAAGGTGGTTCGATCCAGCTTATCCCGAGGGTCTGGGGCCATTTTGACAGTTGGGCTTTGTTTGTGCGTGACCACCGGCTTGAGGGATTTTCTCCTCGGAGGGTTATCATCATTCCCACATTTGTTTGCGATTGGGATGTCGTGGAGCCAGCGTGGACATCGGGTGAGGATTCAAGAAACCCCATCTAGAATCATTGAGATGAGTCCAAACCTCCCACAGATTCCCATGTAGTCCACTCCATATCTTGGAGATCTTCGTAGCATCTAAGGCCCTCCTTCATCAAAGCCAAACCAACTAGGTTTCAAATAACTGGGCACAACCATCTCGTTGGAGAATTTAGATTCATTGTGGTTTGAGGAGTGGATTTGTAAAATTCTGATGACCGTTTTCCTTGCAATTCCCTGATCTATCATTTGGCATATTTCCTGATGATTGGACACTTTGGTAGCAGTGGCTGGAATTATTCAGGGCTTTATCTAGCAGGACGTGGCACCTTCCAGCTTTGGAGGCTAAGCATTAGTACGGTTCAGATCTGCTTTATTTAGTCTTCACAGTATATCCAGCCTTGGAGGCTTATTTTGCATTGTCAGGAGCATTTCTAGGCAGCTCATATCTATTGCTTGTAATGACCATCTGAGGTTTATGCCAGATCGACCATCTATTGTATTGATCTTACATTGCTCATAATAAAAGGTCAGATCTTTGTTTGTGCTTCCTACATCTTGAATATATTATGATTCCATGTGTTGATGAATCTTGTATGCATCTCTAATAACTCGATAAATTAGTAGCAGTTAGTGATTCCAAGAAAGAAATTGGCTTCAGATCATTACAGTGGTAGACAGAGCCCTGATCCTCCAAACCTGTGGAGAGATCGGTGCATGCAGAAGTACAGGGACTGTTGGTGGGTCCGAGGAAGAAAACAACATTGAAACAGAGGAAGAATGGAAGGGTTAGGAGACGACCAAGAGCCTGTGTCGGCCCTTTAGTAGCTGAATTTGCAAGTCAAAGTAAAACATGAACCGTAATATATAATATTTGGTCTGGTAGTTGGATGAGTATCAGGAAACCAACAGAAGGGGACAGGCTGAAATCTCTGAAACCTTGAAGAAAGTTGATGAGAATCTACAGAAAATGAACAAGAACCAAACTAGGATAACTGGACCTTCTGATGCAAGTAAACCATCGAGGCAAAGATCCCGATACGTATGGGAATATAAGGGAGGCTGGAGGGTCTGGTTGAACCCATGAGGAAGTCAGATATAATCCGGAGAAAGCACTGGGATCCAAAGGAAGTCTTGAAGGTGGTTCCATGGGAAGATGGGTAGCAGGACCAATCATAAGCCATACGTGCCAGTGTTCATGGATGAACTGCAAGGCCAACACTCCTTAGGGTACTGATTAACTCCTAGACCGCGCCATGCCTACATTCACAGATGAGAAGGGCAGCATGAACAGGTTAAAGATTTCCAGGGAACAATTAGCCAGGTTCTAGGAATACCATATAGCTTAGATAAGTTCAAAGACAAATGTCCCTAGACCAGTATTGTCAACCAGGTTCAGAAACCAGCCTAGGATGAACCACAGGGCAATTTTGAGTTTGAGCGAAGGGCAGGTGTAAAGATGTAACATTCCATGCTTTGATGGTATGGCTAAGATGATAACACAAGCATGTGGGTGCAGAAGTTGGATATTTACCTGCAGCTTAACCCCATGAGAGAGATGGAGGCTTCTCATCAAGTTTTGCCACTATGTAATTTGGATGCAAGGCCCATGATTGGTGGTACCATGGGTTCACCACGCTCGGCCAAAACTAGATTGTATCCCATACAGAATTCACTCAAAGGCTCATTGATAGATTTGATCTAGAGATCCTGAGTTACATTTCTGGGAGCTCACCCAACTCAAGCAAACAGGTACGGCTGAGGCATACATTGGATGAGTTCCAGAGGTTGGCAGTGATGGTGCAAGATATGTCCCCAACCAGGCTCATGATGCTCTTTAAAGAAGGATTGATGGAACCTTGAAGGGTTGGGTAAAGGAATCTAAGCCTACCAACCTACAGAAGTTATTTAAAGACGAGGGATCCGGTCCACCAAGTAAACCAAAATTATACCCGCACCACCCTTAACAATGGTGGAAGAGATAAAATGCCTCCAACAAACCAGGGAGGAAGTGAACCTAAGCAGCTAACAAGGGTCGCAAGGCATTAGGATGACAACACTGTGGAGGTTGAAGCAACCATGCTTCACATGTAAGTGGAGCTATGGAATCCCTCACACAAGTGCATGGGACGAGGGATGTGTACATTGCATTGAGGTCACTTCATATGACAAAGAAGAGGGATGAGTATGGTCGATACAAAACATGGAGGCCAAAATGTTAGAGGCAACAAAATAGGAGGTTCCGTGAATCCAGACTGCATCGGAGAGAAAGGCTACGCTATATCTATCGCTAAAATTCCAAGTCTAACACCTTTAGCATGAGAGGGGTCTTACAAGGACGGAGAGTGCCGCCTGATTTATGGAGGATCTTCCCACATTTTCATTGATGCAACATTATTCAAGAGGAGGCACATACCTACAACAGAGTTTGAAGGATTCAAAGTGAGGTAGCAGGTGGTAGTACCATGCCGTGAATGTGATACATACCAGGTATGAAGCTCATTTTGGGAAGGCATGAGTTAGTTCAGATGTGTATGTGATGGATCTTCCGATACCAACATCATCCTGGGTGTGGCTCAACACTTTAGGACCCATCACCACAAATTACAAGACCATGGAAATGTCCTTTGTGGAGGAAGGAGGATCAAAGGTTGTGCTCAGAGGCATGAAAAGTAACTCCGCTAGAGTGGTCACAAGAGGATGGGTATTTCATCTCTAAGGGAAGAAATTGTATATGAAGCGGAATGTAAGATCTCAACAATGTGGATGAGAAGGGAAAGGTGCATTACACACCGAGATCAAAAGAATCCTCGACAAGCACCAAAAACTATTTGGGCCGATTCCTCCTGTGTGTGCTACCGCATTGTGGGCTCTTGAGCAATATCATTGAGCTAGAAGTCACAACAAGTATCACCAAACCTTATAGGCATCCCAAGAAGCATAAAGATGAGATAGAGAAGGCCATCAAGGAGCTTCTAGACATGGGACACATCGCACTGGGTTCGCCTCCATTTTCTTTGTCAGGTCTTGCGGAAGAAGAAGTTGATGGAACGATGAGAATGTGCATTGACTTCCTACGGGCTTGAATAAAAATATGATCAAAAAAAGGTACCCCATACCCAAGATTAATGAGTTGTCGATGAGTCGCAGATGGAGCTATATATTTCAAAAATTGATCTTCCCGCTACCATCAAATCAAGATGAGGGAGGAGGACATCTCAAAACACTTTTAGGTGTACCACCATTACAAGTTTTTGTGATGTCCTCACAATCCAATGCCCCACCATTACTTCAGTCTTTTATGAACCATGTGTTCAATAAAAAATTGAGGAAACACTTGTTGGTATTCATCAAAGAATACCAACAACTATTTCCTCAGCTGTTTGTTGAACACCTTCGACATGTGGACCAAATCAACTAAGTGAAGAACAGCTACTATACTAAGGAATCCAAGTGTGAGTTTGAAATGACAAAAGTTCTTTACTTAGGACACATCATAGTGTAAGGGGTACAGTAATACCAGAGAAATAACAAACACAGGGAAATGTGGTCTACTCAAAACACTCACAACCGAGGGGGATTCCCCGGCCTATGCACATACTATAGGAAATTTGTCAAAGGGTTTTATCAACTGCACACTGACCGACTCACTCAAAAAGGGTCCTTTCAAATGGAAATGGGATGAGGCCTAAGCCACGATGGTGGAGAAAATGAAAGAGGTCATGAGTAATCAGCTCTAGTTTTCCCCGGACATTTCGCGCGATACCCTTCACTTTGGAGTGTGATGCCTTAGGTGAGGGAATTGGAGTAGTTCTTATGCAGAATAGACACCCTATTTATTTTGAGAGAAGAAAACTAAGGGGACTTGAGTTATTATACACTATATATAATAAGGATATGTTAGTTATCATGCATGCACTAGCCAAATTCAAACAATACTTGGTAGGTTTGTGGTGAAATCAAACCATAATAGTCTTAGATATCTATTGGAGCAAAAAGGATTTGAATGAAATACAACAAAAATGGGTAAGCAAAATACAGCCTACGACTTTGACATTGAATTCGCCAAAGGGAAGAACAACACAGTGGTCGATGCATTATCCAAAAGGCCATCCATTTTTCCATGTCCAGTATGTCAATCGACTGGAAGGAACACTTAATAGTTGAATATGCAAAGGACGCTTCACTTGTCAAATTTTGGATGGGAAAATACAGGACGACAACCTCAGGGTCATAAATGACCTCACCTATTACAAAGGCCAGATATTTTTAGTTCCTGATATGCTCTCAAAAGTTAAGATCCGTGATGCATGTCATAACTCACCAAGAGTAGGGCATCAGGGCATCAAGAAGACGTGAGAAGTGTGGAGACAGGTTTGTGCTGGAAAGGCCTCTAAGGAAGATGTGATGAAGCATGTCAAAGACCCACTACATGCCAAGAAACAAGGATGAGCACACACCCCCAAGACTATTGCGTTCTACCCATTCCAGAGCACAAGTGGGAAAGTATATCCATGGATTTCATCACCTAAGCTGCCTGTATAAGTGGGAAAGATTGCATTTTCATGGTGGTAGATAGTTGACAAAGTTTGCACACTTTTTCCATAGCCACAGACTTCAATGCAGTACAGGTGGCCGAATTATTTTTCTTAGAGGTGTTCAGACTACATGGCTCACCCAAACCATCATCATGATGTGACAACAGATTCATGAGTACGTTTTGTTAGGAGTTGTTCAGATTAGTGGCACGCATTGACTCCTAGGCACTAAAGCTATCACCCTGACCCATTGTTAGGACTGAGATAGTCAACAAACAAGTGAAAGGTTACCCTCGAACTACCGAGCAGACAACAAAAAGCATGGGTCGATGGTTACAATTTTTGGGAGAATATTGCTACAACACCACCCAACATATGTCCATTGGCATGTCACCCCTTCATAGCTTTATATAGCTATGATCCTTTATCATTTGTGGAGATTGCATTTGAGACAATGTGGTCCCCATGGTACAGGATTGGATATAAAGTAGCCAAGTCATCCTCAGGGAATTGAAGGATAATTTACAGAGGGCACAAACTAGCAAAAGGTCCAAGCGCATTAAGCACCGAGTTGATCGTATCTTTGAGGTTATGGTGATTTAGTTCATTTGAGGTTGCAACCATATTGCAGCAGCCTCCATTAAGAGAATCGAGCAGAAAACTACAGCCATCAATGCTTTTTGGTCCTTACAGGATCATGCGTTGATTAGGCGAGGTTGCTTATGAGTTGGAGCTTCCACCTGGTAGCAAAATACACAATGTCTTTCACATATCTTGCCTTAAAACCTCACAACACGCCGTGCCTATTGAGGCATTGGCTCCCATGGATGAGGAGGGACAACTTGTTTGATTCCAGAGGGAGGTGTTAGAAGTCGAGAGAAGAGGCTTTGAAACCAAGCATCAAGGAGTATCTCGACGTGGAAGGATTTACCATTGAGGATGCCACTGGGGAGCAGGAGCACGTGGAGCTAGAGAAGAAGGTTTGGAATTGCTCGAGGACAAGCAATTTCAAGTGGGGAGGATCAGAATGTCCCCCACCTCTGTGAGAGAGGTGATGAGGGAGACTCACACTGGCACCCCCACTAGAATAAGGTCTCACACCTCGGGGAAAGTTAAGAAGTTAAAGTTATATTTTTAAGTTGACTTAAGAAAGGAAAACGTTAAAGGAGTAAAAGATAACTCAACAGTAAGAATAGAAGATTAACCCTCTAGGAGTTAACCTAACTCAACAGAGAATTAGAAGGAAAAGTATGAATAGCAGGCTTGGGTGCACCCATTATTCATTCCTCGGTTTGGTTTAGCATTTGCTATTGCTCTCGAGCATTCAGTTTGGGTCATCGTACAAACCCCTGTGAGAAACTCAATGGTGAAATATCCACTCACCTTGTTCTGCAGATTGGTCTCTGGGATGAAAGACTCCTCCACACCATCTCTAGCTCTGTGGCCAAATTATTGAGGGAGGTTCTGATCCGCCTATCCCCGGGAGGACCAAATAATCTCGGACAGCTTGGTCTTTTTTGTAGGGGTAGGACCATCAGCTTGAGGGATTTTCTACAGGGTTGGCTATCATTCTACATTTGTTATGATTGGGACGCCGTGGGAGCCATAGGGGACGCCTCGTGATTCAAGTAGAAACTCATATCTAGATCCGTTTGAGATCCTGGAGTCTCAAACTTCCCACGGATTCCTTTACAGTCTCGCATCTATATTCTTTGGAGATTTTGAGCATTTGAGGCCTCCCTTCATCGTGAGCCAACAAGCTAGGGTTTTAGTCAGTTCAGCAAGTACACCATCTTGGAGAATCTGTGATTCACAGGCTCTAGATGATCTAGAATTTGGACATCCGGGTTTTCCTTACAGTTGCCAGATATATCATTTGGCATATTTCTGGGATGATTGGACACTTTGGTGTGCAAAGAAACTATTCTGGGTGTTTCAACATTCTAGTAGATGTGGCACTTTCCAGTTTTCAGGTCGAGCATTGGGTACCAGACCGCTTGATTTAGTCTTCACTGTATCCTGTTCTTTGAGGCTTATTTTGTATTGTCTGGGAGCATTTTGTATGTTCTCATATCTATCGCTTGGTACCTAATTCATCTGATGTTTATTCTAGATCGGCCATCTATTGTATCGATCTTACACTGCTCATAATAAAAGGTCGTGATCTTTTCTTTTGCTTCCACATCTTGAATATATTATGATCTCCATGTGTTGATGAATCTTGTATGCACTTAATAACCGGGATAAATTAGTAGTAAGCAGTGATTCCAGCACTTGGTTTGGGATCATTACATCATCAAACATCTGGACGAGGTATGCCTTTATCTTGTCTTGATAGCATATTTGTTTATATAGCACATCTGAGATTAGAGTTGATTTTATAAAGTGATTTCTTTCTGTTGTGGTTCACCCCTAGCCATGTAGATATTTTCCTCGTAACAACAAAACATGCACCATAATTGGAAAATAATCTTCTTTCTAGCAGGTTTGGAGTGTTTTCTCCCAGATTTCACGCTTATATTGAGTTTTCAGTTGTATGACTCGCTGATGTCTCTTTGTTCATTCCGAAGTCCGAAGTTTATTATCCTTCTCCTTAGCTTAACTATGTTTTGACACATATACACGGGTAAGTTTTTCCATACCAATGCACATACATCGTTGTCCCTTCAAGTAAGATGTGTATATATGCTCTTTTCTCTTGAACAATCATGCACATCACCCTTTGTTTCTTGGTTGTTGGGTGGTTTTGATGATTGTTGAGTCTCTTGGGTCTCTATAGTGACTACTAAGTGTCTGTGGAATGACAAAAAACATGTCTTTGGTTGAATCTCAAGGTGCCTTTCTCATAATCCCTTTCATTTGATTGTTCTTGCACATTAATAGTGTTTTCTCTTTGATATTCTACTTGGTTTGTCTATGTTTACATACACTAGAGTTTTTATATCAAGTTGTTGTTCACCCCTTGCATTTTCATTCTTTTATATTGAAAAATAAAAAATATTAGGCATTTTACGCTATTAAGATTTGATCTTTGAGTCTCCATTGATCCTAGTACCAGAAGAAAGTTCATTTATTTATAATTGCATAACCTAATCGAATTGCATTTTGAAAAAACATATCATTTATTGAGAATTGAAGTTAGATTTTTGCATTGTATTCATATTCATTTATTTTACTTGTTGAGTCATAACATCACTAGTTTCATCACTCACACCTTTTTGAGTAAGAAATGCCACTAAAAGTAACGCTTATAAATTAAAATTGATTAGTAAAGATTCTATTTTTCTATGCACAACCATGCAGGATTTAGGTTGGAATAGGATTTTTGGAGTAAACTTCTCCAAGGCTATTAATTCAACATATGTCTAACTAAGGAAGTGGAGAAATCCATTGTATAATCTATAATATCAGGAGGCTCCACTTACACAATCGATTTTAAGCATGAGGTCACGCGAGGTTATTGAAGGGATATCCCCGATACCTTCTTTAGCATCAAATATTTCGGGACTATTCAGATATGGGGGATCTCTCTAGCACCTTACCTCCTATGAGAGGTGGTTCTTTGTTTCGCTTTGTTACCCTCAAGTAATGCTGCAGTGGACCGAATTTTACAACTGCTTTACCTCGTAACACCTGCTATATCAAGGATTGGCAAGTAGTTGCTTCGACATAGGTACCGTGATAGGTTACTTGCAGTGGGTTATTTTGCAAGTACTCGAAGTTAGATAAGGGTCAACAACGCACAACCTTATGGAGGATTACCTCTCCGTGGGATCCGACCGATTGGTTGTTAATCCCACAAGGCCCTTATAACTGATTATGATACCCCCGATCTTTAGTAAGGATGTCCTGTGCCCATCTGGGTGAAGCATACCTACTTTAGAGAGGGACACCCATTTCAGCCACTTTATCCTATTTATGTGCACTATCGGCTCTTTTGTTTATTTTATTTTGGTGTTCTGTTTGATTACTAGTTGGTCTTAGGATTTGTTTTTATATCTTGAGTCTTGAGTCATCGTGGAGCCATACCATCTTCTCCGCAAGTAAGTGTCTCCATTACAGCTACCACCACATTTTGAGTCTTTCCTTCTAAAAGGTGTAAAGTTATCAAACATGGTACACACACCTCCACTTATCAGACTTGTGGGATTGTACAAGGATGACACGGAATCGAAGTCAACAAGATGCATCGGGAGCCCTTATACTCCCATACCTACTATAGTTAATCGCACTCCTTCAACACCTTCAACCACAATGATTATAGTGCCGGAGGTTCCTATCATCACCTCTCAAGCCATCCTATAGTGAATTCTCAACCTATAGCCATGAACCCGTTTTGGTCTCTTTGTCACTTTTCGGGCTATAATGTTCGGCAGACATCCCTATGGCTCCTAGTCCTTTTTCTTTATGGTATGTCCAATTTCACATCGCAATTTTCAACCTCCATCCCAAAAACTGATATAAATACTAGCATTGGACTCGGGGGCACAAATCCTCCACATACTCCATTCTCATTTAGTGGAACTCATGTCCCTCAAACGACTCCTACCATTGGAGGCATTCCTCCTTTTAACCTCGGGTCTAATCCTCTTACTTCTAGATGGAGTAACCAACCTAGCGGATAAGCTACTACTCATGTTCCTTCCTTTACTCCTACCTCCTCTGCACCGATTCATACCAACATGTTTAGCATGATGAATCCACCTTATCCTCCTCGATTCACACCTAGAGAGTAGGTCGGCCACACTTGGGAAACCCCAACCCGGAGCCACTCCAACTACGGGCAATTTTTACAACCCTCATCATAATATTCCTACTGGAATGGTGCCCAACCAACCCCTTATGAATCAGTCCAAAGGAGGATCTTATAATCCTGGACAAAGCTATGGTTCTTAACAAACCCCTCGGATGGGTCAGTGATTCCCCTAAACACAATATCGTGGATCTTGGGCTGTTCGCCAAACCCCCGCTTCCCTTTTTGGCTATGCTCAATTCTTTCCGTGACTTGTCTGTTAATGAATGACCTGGTGTATCATGATCCATCATGGCCCCCGTCCCCACCAAGATTCCTTCTCGTATATTCCAAAATTTGAGGGAAGAACCGGTGAGGATCCCGATATGTTTCATTTTTCACCTTCTGCTCTTGACTCCCTTAACGATGATTCTATTCAGCTAATATTGTTTCAACACACCCTAATGGGGGTTTCCACAAAATGGTACATAAAGCTACCAGGGGGAACTTACTGAATTTTAATCAATTGGTTTTAGTCTTCCTCAACCACTTCCAATTGTCGGTTCGTTATGATGTTGGCATCGAACTTTTGTCGACTTTATGCCAGGACACGAACACTCATATCTCAGATAATATCTAGGAGTGGTGTAGATAGAAGAGGTTGATCAAAACCTACATACCCCCAAATTTTCTGTTAGAATGGTTCTAAATCTCTCCCATTTATATTTCAAGGATGTTTCTACGGCCCGGTTACATCAGAGGGAAGAAGTTGCATTAAATCCCATCACTTTAGATCTTATATATGATCGATGGGATGCTATACTTATCTTCCGCATTATCAACTGAGGTCAAACTGCACCTTGTGACAAAAGCTCCGAGACTCATGTCAATGGTATTGTAGGTTCCGCTAATGTAAAGTCTGTAGACTTGGTGACTAACCAGTTTAAAGAGTTTTCTTTAAGCTAGTCTGCAGGAGGGACAACTTCATTTGTATCTTCTAATCCTACTCAGTCGATGGATGTACACTTTGTGCAATCGCTAATTCCCAAATGGTAACCAACAACTGTGAGGGAATAAGAATAAAGGACGACAATAATCATAAGGGTGGAAGAATAATAATAAACCCAAGGACAATGGTAATAATGAGAAGACAAATAATAATAATGGAGAGGGAAAGAGAGAAAAGGTTAGAGAGAATTTCCGTAAGCTTTGTACGACGACACCTTTACCCATTTATGCCCTCTAAACTTCATGGGTTATGGCTTTTATCTATACCACCCATTGTGATGACTAATCCTTTCCACATAACAAACACATGGCCTCAAGCTCCTAATGTCAAAAATTTGACTAGTGGGAGTCAAAACCCATCAACGCAAGACGCTTGGACCATTTATGCATGAATATGGTCAAATCTAAGGTTAATGTAGCCACCAGGTCTCACGATTAAAGTTATTCGTAGACTGTACCTGGTCTAGAATATCATCCTCCTCAGGAGACACCCATGCAAATCTAAAAACTAAAGCCACCACCTCATATTCTGAAATGAGTACTAAAATGCTCTTCCCACAATCCTAATTCTAGAGCCACCAAGAATTACTCTATTATTGAGGACCTCGGCCAAACCCTCAGGCGATGCTGCCTACCTCGAGGTACCCATTCCTTCACAGGGGAATGCCTTTCTATCCGTGTTAGGATCTCTAGATCCTTGTGGATTGAAATTTATCAAGTTTAATGTCACAGATGTAGTCAAGATGCCTTACCATGTGGCCTTCCCAATCCACGGGTTACTCCGGCATACCCATCAAGATATTGTCATGATGAAGGCCGCAATGATGTGTGTGATGTCCCCTGTCTTTGGAGTCTTTGGCTCTCCCACCATGTTGATCGCTGACTACTGCTCCTTCCACCCTCACCTGATTCTTTCCTCATTTAGTCTAGGCTAGTGGAAGATGGTAGAGGTGGATGTCGAGGTGGTTGATGTGTCCCCCGACTATAACTTCTTGTTACTAGGATGAAATTAGACTTACGATATGACTGCAATCATATCGTCCATATTTTGTACTCTTTGTTTTCCTTACGATGGGACGATCGTGTTGATCGATTAGTTTTCCTTTGCGTATTCTATCCCCAGTGCATATTTTGGACCATCGATCCATGTGGTTGAAAATTCTCAGCCGGCAACTAAGAATATCAGCCTTCAAAATGTATTCATCCCTATGGGTACCTTCAACTTCATGGCAACAGTTCATCATATCTATGCCATATCCAGTAGGTCTGCTTCATCAAATAGGTTTGTTCCTTTCAACACTTCATATTTCAACGATGCTTGGACCCTACCTTCCTCAACAACATCTTGTGAAGGTGAGTTACATTCTAGAATGTCCATGCCACTATCAACATCGATATTATGACAAATTGTTCTTGAGTTTTGTCATTCAGATTCCTCATACGTCAGCAGAATTGGATGAGTGAGGATCATGTTCTAGATCAGGGTCACTTAATCATCTTGTTCATGTGACTTCCTCGATGAGACTTTTCCTTCTGATGAAGCTATCATCATACAAGGAATGGCTCTTGACAGTCTCCGGATGATATCCATCATCACTCTTATTTTCTCCCATCTTGCTAGAATCGGCAAGATGATTTTAGATCTACTTTGAGAGATATAGTCACCAGAAGTTCCAATTTGATACACACATAATATATTCTGAGGGAAACATGGTGAGTATCTCCCACATATCATATCTCCTCGTGATCCCCTCGAAAGATTGAAATGTATGCCATCACCGCAGATTGTTCACAATTTGAAGAAATTTTGATCTACACCTAACTCTTCAAGGAATTCCAAGATGTTCGCTCTTGGTCGTATGAAGAGATGTCGAGAATCAACCCTCGAATTGTCAAACATGATATTAAAATGTACTCGGATGCTAAGCTTGTTCAACAACGACTTAGAGTCATTAACTGAAGGCCCCCCGCCATTAAGGTAGAGGTAGAAAAACTTCTTAATGCTAGATTAATCTACCCTACCCTTGATCTGGAAATGGGTATTCAATCCTATTCTTGTGAATAAAAGTAAGGGAACCATCCGTGTATGTATTGTATTTTCACATGACCAACAAAGTTCTCCTCGTCCTAAAGATTACCTCAACCCCTTCATCGATCAGATTCTATGAGTGTGGAAGAAAAGTTTTTCTTCATGGACTAATTCTTCGTGGTATAAATCCAAATCTCGCATTAAACTCAGACCAACATAAGATGCTATCATTTATTTTCCCTAGTAAATTTTTGTGACACCGCATGCCTTTCTGACTTAAAACACCGTGAGCAACCTTCCAAATCCAGCCAAGGACCTTCACATTTCACGATCTCAAGAATAGGTCAAGCTTCTATTCAAGGGACATCTTGTCGTCACTTGTGGGTAGAGAGTGGATCACCCTAAGAAACTTTGTCTAGTATTTGAAAGATGTCTCTATTATCACATTCAAGCTGAACCCTCATAAATGCACTTTTTGCGTAGGGTCAAGCTTTCATCTTATAGGGATTTTTAGTCTCTGAAACCGGGATCATGATAGATCCATTAAAGGTTGAGGTAATACGCCGATTAAGTCCCTCGCACACTATTCACCAACTTCAAGCTTTGTAGGGGAAAGATAACTTTTTACAACGACTTATAGTGAACTATGCCAATATTGGATTAAGGGTTTCATGCATCTCTGGAAGAAGGACACCCTTTATCCTGGGATGAACGAAAGCATAAATCCTTTGATGCTTTGAAGAAAGCCTTGTATCAACGCTTCCGTTGGAAGTCTCCGCACTACTAGATATTGTTTTAAGTTTTATATCTCATAAGGAAGAGACGATTGGTATGGTGTTGGTTCAATAGGATGATGAGCTCATGAGTTAACGCCATTTACTGTCTTAGTTGAAACTTAGTCAGCCTTGAACTAAAATATTCTCATGTTGGAAATCCATCCTTATTGTCATTCACGTAGTCCAACGATAACATTATATATTTCTTTGCAAAACTATTGTGGTTAGTTCTATACAATCCATTTCAATACGCCCTTACTAGGTGTATCATAAGGAGAAAGTACAATAAATGGATTGTCATTCTACAAGAGTTCGGTCCTCAATTTCACTCCGCGAGTCCAAAATCACTCAGTTTTGTAGAGCATATGTGACTTCCATGAAGAGGATGTTATTCATGTTGATTCATTTAGGGATGAACACATTTTCCTCGTCTCTGCTTGTCAAACCCCCGTTATGGACACATCGCTCTTCTATCTTCTAACTTTGAAGTTCGCTCAACATATTTCGTGAGATGACCGACAACGTATGATACCAATCTAAGAACTACCTTATAGTTGGCGACACTTTGTACCGAGGAGTAGACACATATATCACCGTTGTTTAAATCAGTAGAAGTCGAATCGTTTCTAAACGACTCACAAGGCTTGTGGTGGTTTCTCATCTATCCCAGTTTTGCGACAACCTAGAAAATCTTGCGAGCCGATTATTTTGGCCATATATCTTTAAATATTATGTCAAAAGGGTTAATAAGTGTCACCCCCTTCTACCTTTTCACTCAAAAATGTGCCTCACATCCAACCCCTCTCTCCATCCAAATACCACTATCACAGTTTGGCCCTTCACCAAGTGGGGTGGAATTTTTGATTGCAACCAACTTCACCGGGGCATCAACACACTATCGTGGTCATAGACTACTCTTGGTTGAGGCTATGCCTGCCACCAATACCATGTAAAGACCTGTCTTCTTCAGATTTAATCAAATTGTAGCTGTGTTCGAATCCCGAGAGATTGTCAACTGATCATGGAAGTCAATTTCGTAATGAAATGATGGAAGAACTAGCATCTAAACTAGGGTTTAAGAATGGCCATTCTTACTACCCTCTAGGAAAATGGACAAGTGAGGTTGTGAACAAGTTCCCCAAGACCATTTCTGCGAAAACTCAAGCCACCCGAGAAAATTTGACTCGACATATCATGCTATATCCTCGGTGACTTTGGGCATACCGAACTCCTGCTCAATACTTCCACCGGGATTTTTCCTTTCCAGCTAGTACACAATGTGGAGTCGATTCACCCATTGAATGTGAAATCCCTTCTTAGATTGGAAGTTGTGTCTAGAGAAGTCTAGATGAGTTAAATAATGGTAGACTTCTACGGGCTATCGTTTAATAAAAGATGTGTCATGGTCCAATACGATAAGTCTATCTCGTCTCCCACAGGGCCGAGGGGTGACTTGGTCCTTCTATATGATCAACCCAAATAACCACTCATAAAGGAAAGTTCAAGCTCATGGCACGGGTCCCCATATCGTATGACGTGTCATAGAAAAAAGGAGCCTATGAATTAGAAGATTATTAAGGGAACATGTTGGTTGAGCCTGTGAATGATCTATTTGAGAATATATTACTTTGATCCCCACACATGTAACCCTTTTGTATAATCGGGATGTAATTTAGTGTATATATCTTTTCCTATCTGTCATCAGCTTGTTTATCAAGTTTTCCCTTTGTTGAAATATGTCAACATGATCTTCGGCTCCACCTTAGAATTAGATGGGGCCAGTTGTCACACACGAAACTTGGCTTCCGTTGCTTGGGTGCTTTACTCACCCGAGGGTCTACCGATGTCAAGTATGTATGCCTAAGGCCATCCATGAATAATGTGGTCAACATAGCGCCATTATAGAACTTTTGCACAATGCCATTTCACATGGTATTCGGTCTTTATAGGTTCGTTTGGACTCCCAGTTAGGTATGTCAGTTGAATGGAAGTTACCATGTATGCGACCCTACATTACTCTGATGATTCCTACAGGTACGACTTTTGGAATGATAGTTTGATTTTATTACTTATCATCACATACCTAGGAGTTCTTATTATGTATCCGATGCATATGGTAATTGTTTTTAGATTGCATTTGTCACATAACTAAATCAAAGAAAAAATTATCATCAATGCAAATACATTGTAAACATACAAGCCCAAGAACCATGTTTTTATATATATTTCAAAAAATAATATGATGTTTATAGTACAAAATTAGCACCAATTCTCAATATACATATACATCCGGACATATACAATATCATGACATCTATGCATGTGGCACTAGATGAGTTTCATGATAGAAAAATACAGCCTTTGAGAGATGCCGAAAGAGTAGCACCTAATCTCAGGACAAGCCTACCACCTATTACTACATAGCCTCCGACAAATCCTCCACCTAAACCATAGGAATTCTATATGTCAAATCCATACGTGTTTCCGCATCGCTTTTAAAGGACTCTCTCAGATACCCCTTTGTTGCCTCATCTCCTGCTCATTAACGATGTATTGATGTTCGTATCTAATTCATCATGCGGACCCGCCTACATCACATGCATGTTTAATTAGTACTTAGCATCATCCAAAAATATTTTTTGTTTTCCTATACAAAATACAAAATGAAATATTTAAAAAACTTTGGCATACCTATGCCTCTATAGGCGCACTATTGGTGGTAATGGCATGTCAGGATCTCCTCTTAAGTCAATTCCTAAGTGTAAGGGTAGTCATCTAGACACACTGGCTTCCACCTCGTAAGAAGAGGTCATCATTGTAGGGTGTTGATACCATACCCCCACTTCTCACCATCACCTCTGGCCTCTGGTGGGCATGGTCGGATCGCGGAGGGTCCACTAAAATAATTCAACTCTAGTTCCCAAACTTGTAACCCGCTCAAAGAAAAAGCTACAAATGATAGAAGCAAACCTACTTCTTACTACCCTATTTGCATTCTATTAGCTAGCTCTTCATGTTGGCTAGAAGTGAGGTGCACCATACACCGGTCTCAAGCACTCCACTAAGTAGAACATAAGTGGCCTCGATGCCCGGTGCAAATAGGGTTTGATCCTCATATCCATGTTTAAACGAGGACAACAATCTTGAGACTAAGATTGTTTATCTCTCTAATGGGAAGTTGACTTGACCTTCTCATTCCTCGCAGAATGCAATGAGCATTTATGTATTCCTCAATTTTCATGCCACTCCCATCTCCACTGATTTGAGGCTGACCACCTCACCGGCTGTGACAACTCAAATGTCCCTGGGCTTCAACCTTAATGGTTGTCCATCAAGGATAAATCTCTCACTATCCTGGATCCTTAATCCATAAGCAACTGAAGAAGTCTCACTTGAGCCTTTATACC
Source organism: Picea sitchensis (assembly GCA_010110895.2). Classification (NCBI taxonomy): domain Eukaryota; kingdom Viridiplantae; phylum Streptophyta; class Pinopsida; order Pinales; family Pinaceae; genus Picea; species Picea sitchensis. The sequence continues at coordinate 4,990 of SNQJ01S0067713.1, read as the reverse complement.
TTTGAGAGCCCAAAAATTGTATATCCCACATCTTTTCAATTCCATTTTGGGCCCTCGATCTCTCCACCGCAACATCTACCTCCTTATGTTCTCTTTCCCTCCACTTTAGCACCATCCTGCAATATTAAAACCATTTTGAGTTTAGCAACCCTCAAAAACATTTTTCACGCATATATACTAGATGTTGTGTACATAGTCGTATAGAGATTCTTATATACTGTTGTTTTTAAATAGTCGTATAAGCATGTGTATATGCACCATGAACTCAGAGTCTACAAAACACCTTAAAGTTTCAAATTGCTTCAAATAACTTTTAAAATGGAACCCACTACAAAATCTAATCCACCTAAAAGAAAGAGGAATGCATTTGAGTTACCCCGTCTAGATCTGGCCATCGATTCCACACTCAGAGTCTCCGCGAATCACCAAGTTTGAGGCAATCGGTCCAAAATCCGACCATTTGGGGTAAAAAAATGACAAAATGGTAGTAAATTGTTTTTTTACCATTTATAGAATTTTTTTGTACCCACTTTCAGATAGTTTCTCATTCAACATTTCGCCCAATGGACTAACAATTTAATAGCTAATGGAGTCTGGTTTTTGTAGTTTCCATCTAGGGATTCTGTGGTTTCGCCAGCCTATGTTTCCCATTCAGAATCCTTTGGGCTATTATTTTTTGTTACCCATCATATAGGATAGATATCTAATCCATCATGTACACGTGCATCATCCTATGAATATCACTCATATGCCTTAGGTAACAACCCATTTCATAGAGACACATAATCTTCTATCTGCAACTAGAAGTGTCGTTTATCACCGGTAGAGACTTACCAAACATGGATAAATTTAGTTAGATCCCTTCCGCTTCATTCTATTCTAAGGAAGATATTTTTTTTGTAGGACCAGGAGTCCTTTATAGCTATTGCCATTAATCTATGTTGAACCTCATTTCTTACCCATAAACATGTTTTAATTCCATACCCAGAGGGACTCCTCTGCTGAAGTTTGATTTATGCTCTTTCTAATTGCTAAAGAGAAAGATTTCTCGAAAGTGAACTTGTCTCTTTCACACCCATAAATTGGATTTGAAAGGATGTCTATTTGGTGCAAGTTTATCCCTTTTTCAAACCAGTAGACTAAGATTACAAAAAGGACATTGGCATTAAATTGTATCAGTATCTCTTCATGCCCTGTTTGCGATTGAGCCTATTGCCTGCTTCTCTTTTATGCTATAATCCTATCACCAAAGAATTTGTATCATCACCAAGTGTAGCCTTGTTTATATCCTTTGAAGTTTGACACCCTATACCCTATGAGGAAACATTCCCCAAGTGTCCATATCCCCGGGTGATGCACCCTCCTCAGATTGAATATAGGTATGTTCCAATCACTGAACTAAGGCTTTTTCTTACTTAAGCATACCTATTTTCCTCCTCTCGTATCATAGCATCTATCGACTCATGAAAAACAAAAAAATGGGCTGAAGGGATATTATCTTTAGAGTATTATACTGGGTGGTTACTTTTGAACAAGAGCACAAAATATTTGAGTCAACTTGTCATCAAAATTTTGGTTTTAGCATGATCTTAGGAAGTTGATCTCAAGCATGCAGAGTTTACTTCCTCCCAACCTGTTACTCTTCCAATCCCCATGGAAATTTTAATTGATGCCTCTACATCTCAAAGTTTCATCATTGATTCTATGTTGCTAGAGTCTTCCATATATGTCTCATGATCTTGTTCAAAGTTGGATGTTCCACAACCTCGTGGTTTGCCATTCCTCGTAACTCTGACTTTGTATGTCGGCCATACAATTTTAATGTGTTCCCAAAATCACATGATGTTGTAGTCCTATTGTGCACCTCGGTCCTACTTTCCTAATGGGTAGCTAACCTTGAACCCAAATCCATCGAGCATTTCATCATCGGGTCATTGGATCGTGGTTTCTATGTTCTACTCTACAAGACATATATATTCACACATTGGGATTTTTGCGTTGTCTTGGATTCCATTATCCCTATTGGTGGTTTCCTCCTTTGTCAACAGTTTTCCATTGGTTGTTATCTGTGAGGGTCTTTTTGTACCGCTTTTAGATCCGTACACATGAAAGACACTAATGTGGTCATCGGTTCAAGAAATATGCTCTTTGTCCTGACATTCCTTCAAATCATCAAGCTCCCGCTTGTACCTCATGTTGAATTATGTGAGAGATGCCTTAATGCTCTCCTTCAGCGAGTCTCCTTCCATTGATGACTGCAAGCCTTTAGGTACTTATATGACTCTAGGTCTCGTCTCCAGAGTCCTATGAGTACCTAGAGGTCATAAATTAAGGCTGGGTGTGTCTCTCTCTCTCCATCGACACTTGGGAATGCATCAATGTCTCCCCGATCGATGGATTCTTCAAGTGTTCGACTCTAATCCTTTTATTCACACTTGTAAGAATGTACTGGTGCCTTGATACCTACTTTCATTATCAATAGGTTGTCTCATGTTTGTTAACAATATACCTTAAAGACCTAAGAATCAAACAAAGTCTCATTGTGTTCAACTCAACTCCTTTATTCACACACGCATGTATACTTCCTTGCACCTTTGAAGATTATGTGTGAGCACTTTGAAGACAGCTCAATTTATAGTCGCAACTTTCCTGACTTGTTGCTACCTTTCATTGGACAAGCATTCTATGACTTCAAGGATCATGGGAGATCATATTGTACTCCCATTGTATATAGGGATATTCGCATTAATTTTGAGACTGGGGTTTCCATTTTGTAGCCTTTTCGCGGACTATGACATCCTTTTGGCATGTAGCCACCTTTGTATTTCCTATTCATGGCCATGGAAAACTATTTTATATATTTTCACATGGATCTGAAATGTAATTCAAATCGGCAACCATGTGTGCAAAGTCGTACAGATTGTTATGAGTAACTAGTTCTTCCAGCTGGTCCCCATTACTCCACTTCCTGAAGTCTTATAATGTATTTTGTCCATCGCAGATACTCCTCCCACCTCACACATTAGGGGCATCTATTATAGCAAGATTTTGCTCACCCTATGAAAACTTGCATGTAAGGCCTTTTTCCATTTCCTCCCTATGTAAATTTGAAGTCCCTTTTTGCAAATCCCAGAGCTAAAACATCATTTTTCCACATATATGCACCACAACTATTATACAACATATGATATATGTAGGTTACACCACTACATCCCACATACATCAAGATTTGTGCCCAAATTAAAAAATGGTGTCGTGGTTCCATGTCACACGAGATCTATGATCCTTGGCCTTCCATATACCTGAAACGCTCCGACTCAACCCTTTAGTTCCACCTGAAGGATATAAATGGGCCAAACTGAAGCATGGAGTGAGGTGAGAAGAATTCAACTTTGAGAGAAAGTTACTGAGAAATTATTCACTTCATATTGAGTTCCATCCCTTTTATCCTTTTAAGTCCAACATTACTGTTCACCCCCAAGCTCTTTCCCTCTACTGTTTGATGCCAACCTCATTGTCTCTATATGAGTTTTGCCTGGTGGAGGATTGAAGCTAAGGAGGCCTAAATGGAAGGGACTTAGTTTCTGTTTCAACTCAAGTATTTGACACCTAAATTTTATAATTCATTCACTGCTGATTACATTTTAATAGAAATACTATTTTCTCTGCCAATTAATACCTCCTTGCAAATATTTGAATTGTTATTCCACAGGGCATATTTTGTTATGAATGTTGATGGATTATATTGAATAAAATGGGACATTATATATTATCACCATATGCTTTTGTTGCTTGGTTATTGAGGACAAGTTGTGTGTATTGCTTTGACTCATGCTCAACCCAAGTGGAATCTTACTCCAATTCCTGGATGAGGTAGGCCTTTTATCTCATCTTGCTAGAATATTTGTTTATATAGCATAACTGGGATTAGAGTTGATTTCCACATTTCCATCCTGTGGTTCACCCTCAGTCCATATAGAGATTTTCCTCGTAACAATCATTTATTTGGGGCTTTGTTTTGTGTTTGTTAATACAACAACAAGTGTAAGGAGGATAATGAATGATAAAGGGGCATTCATTATAGTACTTACATATGAATAATCTGCATTAGAAAACAACACATTTTTTTGTCTTAGCAATGATGCAAGCTGGGCGGATTCTCTTTCATGTCAATTTCCAACAACTGTATCTCATCTTTTAATAAGCATAATGATATTCACAAATTTATCAGGAAGTCTCTATTCAGGATAATATATTACTATTCTTAACGTTGGTAAAGCTAATGATAAAGTTCAGACAACGTTGGTAAAATTGACATTTTTCATGAGACGCTTAAAGACTAAGACGCTTTGAGACCGAGAGTTTCCCACAACCCAGAGATGGAATAGTGTTTTTCAACGTTCCTAAGGTAAAATTCCCTAAGGTAATAGTTTTTAAGGTCAAATTTCCTTAGTTCATAGTTGACCTCATGAACTTTGACCTCATGAAATTTGACCTCGGGATCTATGACATCAGAAACTTTGGATTCCAGAACTTTTACCTTGGAAACTATGAACTTAGGAAATTTGACCTTAGTAAATATGATTTGAGGAAATTTGAACTAAGGGACTATGACATGAGGAGATTTGACCTGACGAACTTTCATCTCAGGAACTATGATCTTAGGAAGTATAGCTAGAGAAATATTGGATGGAATACTTCAATAATATAGTCCTCTTGTGATTCTCATGGAATCAATAATCACTAAGACTTTACAAATCCCTTTTTGTTTGAGAGAAATAAGACCCTACCAAATAGAAAGTGCTTTCGTCTTGGTCTTGTTATTCATGGTAATTTACCGAGTCCCTAAGCATATAATACAGATCATTTTTCCCTTTAGATTCATAGACAAACCCCACCCAAACACTTACCTCCCCTAGAACAATGTTTCTTAACCCCTATATTATAATTAATTTATTTTAACCAACCTTCATTATCCTTGAATTTAGTG